>VYZP01020583.1:24816-39775 GCA_013400635.1 Hypocryptadius cinnamomeus
ATGTGATTTAAATGGAGATTTGCAAATTGGTATAATGGCCCAGGCACAAGTTTTTATTGTAGGAATGTGGAAAGAAGAGGCGGGAATGTTACTGGTGGAATGAAAAAAGGGAAAACCAGTCAAGGTCTCAGAACACACTGTGCTTTTCCTCAGTTCTTGGTGGAGTTCTTACAGCTGGTTCTCCTGATGAATATCACCCTCCTGTCTCTAAGTTTCACCCTAGATTAATAAACTGTGTGTGAAAAACATTTACAAAAGAATGGTATGCCACTGTTCTATTTTTTGTTTTAGTTTGACATACCTATTTTCTTTTCTTGTTTAAAAGGCTTGGAGATTTCTTTAAATAATTTAACCTCTGCTGTCTCTTGGAAAATGAAAAAGTTGAAAAAAAATTGTTTTAGTAAAGAATTTGGAAGTACAGTTCATTTTCTGTTATTTGTATAGACAAATTCATACCATTGCATCAGATAAACAAAATATCTGCCTGTGGCTGGGCTTTTTTTTTCCCCAGTGAAGTAATTTTTTAGTTATAAAGGATGTCTTTAAACAGAGCATGTTTCTTGACTGGAGTGACATGGAGGAAAATTTCTTTTAAACAAATTTGAGAACACTTGTATGCCCACATTTTTGGAATGTGGGAAAAGAACCCATTCCAACCTTCCAGTTGGCATTATTGATTTGAAAGCTTCATTTTTTTTTAGCAACATGGTAATTTTATGTCGCTGAAGATTTAATTTCAGTATCATAGTTGAATTGTGGGAAAATGAATGCAGAGCACTCCCTTGTACTTAATGAGTACTCTTCATTCTGCCATATAAATGAACATTCTCTGGAGATAGACTTCAAAGTGGGAGACTTAAGATGTAGTTAGTTGAATTCAAAATATTAGAATTCAGATTATTGAATTTCAAAATATTAGAAATACTGTACACCAAAATGTTGATTCTTGGTAGCTGTTCTTCTTTCTTAATGTTTGCATTGAGGTTTCATTGGCTCCTTAGGAAATAAAATCAGATCTGTTCAAACCTTGCATTATAACTTGTGCTGGTGGAAATCAGGATGTCAAGGATGTCAACGTGTGGTGATAAATGAGCTTGTGAAAAACATAGCAAAGTGTTACCTGTTTTTACTGGCATTTGTGTATGAATACTTAGTTTTATTTTCCACTGCTTTCTTGGGAAAGATCTGTCCCGGTTGAAGACCCAGTTCCAGCCCTTTGTGAAGCTTCCGGCAGACAAGCAAAGAGCTTTATATAAAACCCTTCGTGAGCTCTTGCTCCATGAAGAAATGATGACTGCCCTGGGGGACGTGGTAAGATGAAGAACCTTTGGATTGCTTCCTAAAAGCAATTTCAGAGTAGTACTAGCATTCTCTTTTGCTTGAATTTTTCTCTTTTCAGGAAGTTTTGCTTATTCTTTTGCTTTCAGTTGGATGATATCTGCACAGGAGACAGGCCAGATCTGGAGGAGTTAAAACTTGAACAACAAAGAGACCTCCTTGACTTCTTGCAGCTCTTAGGGTGCAGTTTGAAGAGTGAGCTATTGTTGCAGAAATATCAGCCTCAGGATGAAGAACTTTTCTCAGCTGCTCACCTTCTTATCAGTGCTATATCTGGTATGTTGTGAAAAGCCCTTTTAAAAATTTTATTTTCCTTTTAGAAGCTCCCTCCATTTTAAAGCTTTTATGGCTTTCTTTGAGCAGTTGGTGAGCTGCATGAACATAAATTTTTCTGTTCTCTTTTTATGAGTTTGGTATACTATGCTTAGCATTCCTGGCTGTGAATTAAATTCAGTCCTCAATCACTGACAGATTTTGTGTGTAAATTACACATTCCCCCAAGACTGCTCAACTTTGCTTCTGCTGAGTGTGAGCATTTGCAGTTTGGCAAGGTAATTTCTGTACTTACTGCATGCCAGAGTCCTTCCTGCCTAAATGCTGAGAATTGCAAATTAGGTGTTGTCTCCTGTGTAACAGTATATATTGTTCAAGTGAAAACTAAATTTAGCAAAAATGAGTTTAATACAGAGACACTGCAATTAGAGGGCTGTGTTGCAGCTGCTGAAACAGGAGATTAAACATAAATGTCAAACAAATGCCATCCTCACAATCTAGTTGGCACCACAGTGTTAATTAAAAGCTACCTGCAAAGTCCAAGACAGACTTCCCTGGATTTTTCTCTTCTCTCTTGTATATCAAGAATTCCCTGACATTAAGATAATGAAGGGAAGTCCAGTGTAAATTTTGGCACCATGCAGCAGAATGTCAGTGTGCATCCATATATGCATAGGACCCAGGTGGGAGTGCTTAACTCATTTGTGGAGAGAGAAAAGAAATAGAAAACAGAAACCTGCTGATGTGGTATCAGTTGTCAGATGCCATTAGCTGCAGGGCACAGTTAATTGAGCGTGTTGCATTATTACCTGACTTTGGACATAATGTCTGCTGCTGAAGTCCAGACATAAGGGTAGCTGGATCTAGATTCAAAAGCTGTTTTATGCTTGTTGCTTGTGGTAGGAATTACAGCCTTTTTGTTACAGAGTTGAAGGGCACCACAGGGATCATTTAGTCCATCTCCCAGCATCGAGGCAGTCTCAGCTGTGCCATTCCTCTCAAATTGTGCTTTGCAGAAGTTAGCATCACGTGTGGATTTTGGGAGCACAGGTTCTTGGTTGATTCAAGGCCTAAGTCATTCATCCAGCCTGCAGACTCTGAGGAGATAGTTAGGGACGAGGCAAGGTGATGGGGAGGAAAACCCTTTTTCTACAAATGCCTGACATAGATAGTCAGACCCTCTGCCCATCCCATTCTGTTCTTCCTGCAGGAAGGGGCTGGATCAGCCTCTTCCAAACATCCAGCTGAGGAGGACCTGTTAGCTCCCTGATAAAGCTCCTGTTCCAGCAGCCAGCCTGGTGCAGGGTTCATTGGAAATGACCTTTGCCTGTGAATGTGTCCTCCACAGAGCTGCCTGATGACACCCTTGTCCTGCTGCGTGCCTGCTGCGATCTTCAGGTTGTTCCAGCCTTGTGTTGTTTGGTGAGTAATGGAGATGGGATGTGCTCGTGGGCACAGCAGCAGGAGTGGCTGTGTCCTCAGCCATATTTCTCCCCAATAAAGGAGGAGATGTCAAGCTCCAGTGGGAATTTCAGCTGTAGGCAGTGCTTAGCCAAGGTCAGAATCTGACACGGCAAATGCAGCACGTAATTTACTGCACGTGGATACCTACCTTCTGAACATTGCTGTATTTGGGAGATTTCACAGCTTGGGAGCAAAAAGAAATTGTGACTTAAGCTCTAGTTTTGTTTTTCTAATAGTCTCACTGTTTTAAAGTCTCAGTAACAGTAATCACCTCTCCTTGGGAAACAAATTTCACTTTGATAGCAACAGTGGTTGAGCCTTGGCAAACCCTGAAGTCTCAAAACTCTGAGGCCATATATTGAAACTGCTGAAGGAATGGTGCAGGGCATTAGAGTAATGGAGCACCTCTCCTGTGAGGAAAGACTAAGAGAATTGGATTTGTTTAGCCTGGAGAAGAGAATGCTTCGGGGTGACCTAATTGTAGAAGCAGGGTAGTTTTAGATGGGAAGAAACTCTTTACTATGGAAGTGGTGAGGCACTGGAACAGGTTGCCCAGAGAAGTTGTGGATGCCCCGGCCCTGGAAGTATTCAAGGCCAGGATGGATGGGGCTTTGAATAACCTGGTCTAGTGAAAAGTGTCCTTACCTGTGGCAGGGGGATTGGAACTGAATGATCTTTTAAGGTCCCTTCCAACCCAAAACATTCTATGATTCTGTGATTTTTCTAAGCTTTTTAAAGTCACTTAGAAAAACAATAGTAAAATCCTTTAAATATGCAGGGGCAAAGGGGAGCTCTTCTGTTTGCTCAGAGTGATAGGTAAGTGTGATGTGCAGTGAGAACTCAGGGAATGACGCAGTAGGAGAGATGTTTCCCCTTAAAGTATGCCATAGAGCTTTGGTTGTGGATCAGTACGTTGTACTTGTCAGGGCTAATAGCAAAGGGAATCTTGACCTTTTGCTGCTGCCTTGTCAGCTCTCTGGTGGTTTTATATGAAACTGAGCTGTGCAATGGCAGGAACAGCAGTGCCTGGAAAATGTTTTAATGTCTCTGTCTTTTGCTGTCTCTCATGAATACAGCCTAACGTCGCTTCAGCCGATGGCACTGTGGCGCTGAGCAGTCCTTTGGTGGCCACTCTCACTGACAGAGGAAGATTTGAGGTCGTGCAAAGGCTGTTTGCTTCATCAAACATTAATCTGGAAATGGCAGAGTCTTCTGTAAAAGCTGTAACTATGAAAGAACCAAGATTCTTTCCACTTGTTCTTTATGTTGCACTGTATGGATTTCATGCTTTAGGTGGGAATGTATAAGAGCTATACTGATTATCCGGTTTTTGCTGTAGCCTGTTGCTTCTTTTGTAGCTCTGTAATTTTGGTATGTTTGGGATCAGCAGTAGAGCTGTTCTGTTGGTACTTAGGGCAGCACAGCCAGGAATTAGGGCGACCAGGGGACTCTGCAGTTTCAGTGGAAAATACATAAATAAGGGATGAAGGGGAGAAATTAAAAAAGAGAGCCATGGGAGAGAAACTGAACATAGCTGCTGTGGTAGGTGTCAGATCTGCAGGGCAGTGAAAGCCGGATTGCTTGCATTAATATGCATGGGAGAAAGCAGCAAAGTACAAACTGGTTTTTGTAAGCTAGCAAACAGGCAGGCCCTGGAAACCCAGGGTTCTGCAATGCAGCAACTGTTTTTCTCCTTAAGCCTGGGTGTGCAGAATGCCTTCACTCTGGAGCAAGTGCAATGGAGAGCTCTTAAAAAGGTACTCGATTAGATTCTCTTATTAATTATTGTTTGACTTTTACGGATATGAACTGCACACTGCAGGAAATAACAAAGCCTCTTTTTCAACCACCCAGCCCCACTTTAGGGATTTATACCTCTGTACAGCATTTCTGCTTTCTGGTATGTTTTTACTCATGTTAGCAAGTGTCAGCTGTTTAAACTGCATTCTGAACTTTGGCATGGCAATGTCTTCTGGTGTGTGCACATGAAGGATCCCTGCTGCACACCACAGAAATGATCATTTTACCCATATGACATTTTCAGTGCAGATATTTTTCTTGTTTCTTTGACTAACAGAAAAGTATTAGTAAAGCACTGTGTGCTTGAACTATTTTGCCTGCTTTTTCGTCATAATTTTTTATAATCATGGATGGAACAGAAATGCAGCAGAGATCACTGTAAATGTGGGCTTGGGAAGATGTTCCAATTTGGTGGAGTATCAGTGCTTACAGATGAGATCATGAGATGGGTGAGAGACAAACAAGCAGCACCTGTGTGGGGGTGATCAGTAACCAGGCCCTGCAGCGTAGCTGGTGGGTAGGAGTTCTGCTCAGTTTCCTGCTCTATTCCCACATGGCCTTGAGCAGATTGTCTAAGAACCCTTTAAAAAGTCACATCAGCTCAGCTTTCCTTGAGGACATGGACTTTGCAGAAAAGCACCACGGTGCCTTTCCACTCCCTGAGAGCTCAGGATAGCTGTGCCCGCTGGGACGTGGGCGTTTCTGCATCTCTTCAGTGAAGCTGATGGTGTTGCCTGAACTTTGTGCTGGTGTAGAAAGAAAGAAACTTTAGGACCTAAAAGCATGGCACTCTGCTTCTGGGAGCAGTGTGTAAGTGGGACAGTTGTCTTTTGCCTATCACTACTAAAAGTTGCCTCTGTAATGAATTTACAAAAACTTTCTATTAAATGCTATGTCAAAACAATAGAATAACTTACTCATGTAATTTCCATTGTTTTTCTTTTGGGGACTACATCTTTGACAAACAAGTGACTCCAGGCTGGCCTGACATGGAAAACGCTTTTTCAAGCTGAGATCTGGTCTTCCGTAGCAAAGGAGATGGTAAAAGACCCATAGGGTGCTTCAGAGGAGGCTGAAGCTTGTCTCATAAAAGGTTTGGTTTCACACCCTGACTTTACCTCCCCAAAACACTGCTTCCCTTTGCCTTGCCCAGGAGGAAGGTTGGAGAATCCATACCTTTGCAATGCAGGAGGTCAGCAGCCTTTCAAGGAGTATGTGCTACCTGCAGAGGCCAGCAGGCTCTGCCTTGCTGCCAGTACCCAGGACTTGCCTCCTTCCAGCTGCTCAGTTCGAGTCCTCTGGGCTTTGTCCCCATTCCAGTGTGGGCCCAGGAGATCAACTCCCTTCGTGCTGCAGTGCTCAGGTGCCCAGATTCAGCAGTGACAACATTCCCAGGGTGGCTGAAGAGCCCCTAAGGTTTCCCTGTGCATGGAATGGGGATTTGGCACATTCAGGAACATGGAAATAAACAAGACTAACTGAAAAGCTGCTTTTGTGTAGGTGGAGCACCAAAATCCAAAGATGAAAGGCAGATTCAAAGACTGGTCTTTGATACGTTATGTGGCTCAAATGCAGACTATGACCAAAAAAAATCAGAAAAAAACCCAATTACATTTTTTCAATATTAAATCTTTATTATATACAAAAATATTTTGTTGGGAATTAACAGAATTTCATCATTTGTACATTAACATTTTATGTTTGGCTGTGTTTATTGTGAAAATATTAGCTGTGAAAAAGACAAGGCGGGGGGGGTCTTAGAAAACAAGTCACAATTTAAAAACATCCCACATAGTAGCTGACTTTATCAGTATGAAGTCACAATGCTAACAAGTCCCATATCCTAGGCCTGGTCTACAGTACTGTATTCAAACAATTAGGTACTAAATAATTTCCAGGTTTATATTAAAAAATTCAGCTAATGGTTAAGATTTTTCTTGTAGGAAGTTTTCAGCTAAAGAAACTATTTTTTACAGGAGAGCAGTTTTGAAAGTTTTACAAATTCAAATCCAGGTTAATTTAATATACTGTAGAAATAAAAAAAACCACTAAACAGAAAACCATGAGAGCTTCCAACTGGCAAAACCAGTTGTGAGAAGAAGCAAGGTAAGGAAATGCGTGGTGACAGAGTTCTAAAACACATCTAAACCCAAACACAACCAAGATCCTATGGTTCTTAGCCTGGTGTGGGGGTGGAGAGCAGCAACTTTCTTGTGTTTTAAACCCCACAGAAGCAGTTCCCCTCCCTACACCACAGTGCACAAATGTTACACATGGGTAACACATGGAGGGTGGGGAAGGGATGCTCAACATGCACTTTCCTAGGGGGAAACAATATATTTCAACAGTTATCTCCACACATAATTGTGTACAAGACCTAAACCAACAAAAATCAGCCAAAACCTTTTTTGCCTGTACAAAGCAGCACCGTTCATTTTGCTTTATGCTATGGATCCTGTGAGAGGTCAGGTAACAGAGAGATTAGGTTTTTGGAAGAGGCTTTGCTGTATTCAGGTAAATGTTGGCTGCTTGTGGAGCAACCAACAGTTGGCTCAGCCATGGGAACAACGACAATTGCATGGAGTTAGCATGGAGCTAGTGACAGGAAAAGGGTAAATGGGAGAAAGTGTTTCCAGGACTACTTTAACTCTGTTACCTGACCACTCTCCTAGCAGCAAAAGGAACTCCATACCCAATGAGCATAAGAAACAGTTCCAAATACCAAGAAAAAAATTAATTTACTTCAAGTGTCATTTATTCTATAAAATATAAATATTGCTGAACCCCTGCTGAATAAATTCCATTTGTAGGTGAAGCTACACTAAAGCCTTCACCAAGCTGGGGTTTGTTTTTAGGCCTGTACCAGTAAATCCCAGCTGCAGTACAGCAAATGAACTGAGAATTCAGCAGTTGACAATGTAACTGTGGAATAGTATCCCACTGTGGAGAATTCAGGTAATTTAGTAGACACTGCCTGAAATATTTGCAGCATTTACCCCGAAGTTTTATTTATATATATATGGGTGTTTGTGTGTGTGGGCACAAGCACACTTTTAATATGATTAGAAGCCAAAGCTGCCTGTAAAAATAACCAAAACTGATTATTTTACAAGTGTTTTCTATTTTTATTTTTAGGATCTGTCTTGGGCCTAAAACCAGTAAGTTATACAAGTCCTAAATACTGATGTTCTTATTAACTACCATTTCCTCTATAAGACACAAGTGGAAAATCCAGACAATTCCCATCAGCAAGCCTGTTAAACATATGTGAAAACTAAAGTACAGGCCAAAAAAGAAGAAACCCAGGGAAAAAAAAAAGAAGGGCCAGGACTTCATTTCAGCACTGTCAGTCACAACAGTCCACCAGAGAAAGTAAATTAAAGTACCCTTAAGGATAGAAACCCTTTCAGTGGCCCAGGAGAGGTTTTTATTGCAGGGAGAGGAGGGTGCTGGGAGCTGAGGGGTATTTAAGGCAAGAGGCCCAGCAGACTATGAGTCTTTGATCCAGTACCCACCACACAGACACCAATAAAATGATCTCACCGCTTCTGCAAATGTAGTATCATGAGGTTTGGCAATAACCATGTGGTACTTGAACTCTTTGGAATTTGGGTGAGGCAGGGAACCCCGCATGAAGCAAAGAGCCTGTACAGATGTGCACAACATGCGAGAGAGCCCCAGCTGTTGGTTAGCCGAGAGCTGCGCCCACAGGCACAATGGGCAACGGGGCAGCTGCTGCAGGAGACACTGTCCATGCACTGGGACACGGCCACAAGGTTCAGTGTGAGAGGAGAAGCAAGCTACAGGAAGCCTGGATGGGAAACCATGGGATAGGTGGAGTTGATGTTCACAAGATTGGCTCATGTGTAAGGACAGGTAAGAACCCAGTTCCTGATCTCTGGAGTGCTCTGCTTGATCGCTCCCCACTGGTCCTTGGGCATAGCAGAGGCCCACTGGGCTCAAGGGGGTACCTAGCCAGGGATTTTCTGTGTTTCAAAGAGAAAGAAGTTTCCTATTTCTTAGCTGAATCACCCTCTTCAAAAAACAAAACCAAACCCAGGTGACTTCCTGAGCAGTGAGCTGCAGGCAATTTGTAAGCAAGTCACTTAGGTATGATTTTAGAAGATGCAGTGACTAGAAAGGATGAAGGAAAAAATGTCACAATTTGAGCTCAGCCAAGATGTGACAGTTTATATAAACAGAAATTCAAAAGCGATGAGCTGATCTGCCATCCTGCTCCACAAAGATTTTGCACAACTAAGTACACAGAGCTGCCCTGAGCCGAGAACACGGCCCAAGTCACAGATACTGCATTGGTTATGAGCTTGATTTTCCTCGCCTGCAAAGATCTGTGATTCTGCTCCATGTTTAGCTTCGTTGCAAAGGTTTGCAGAACACTTTGAAAGACCTTTATAAATCCATGCAAGATGATGTATTCCATTATAATTATCCCACTAAACTTGCACTGCATCTTGTCACATGATGCAGAACCCAAAGCAGACCTGCTCTAACACTTAGAGACAGCAAGGTCATCACCTGGGTACACAATGCACCACAGTATTTACAGGAGAGTTGAGACTGGTGCGCGCTTAAGTGAATTTTTGGTGAATTCAGGGAAATAACTTACAGGTCTTGGCATACTGACTGTACTTCTATGTATAGCTTTTCATTCACGGGGCAACTACAGTGTTTCTTCTATAAGTCTCTATATGTACAGAATTTTACAGCACCTCATGCACTGTCCAAAACAGATAGAAATTACAGATAAATATAGATTTTTTTTTTTTAGATTGAAATATCTGTATATTTAGAAAAATATACATTAGTAAACACAATAAACCAGGTAGAGAAGTGTACCAGTTCTAAAGTCTCACATGCAGGTAACATTTCTGGATTAAGTCGTGGTAGCTTAGTAATGTGATAACCAACATGAGCATTTTTTGTTTTACCATCCACATACATATACACAGACAACTATTTGATAATTTACTTTTCTAAACTACTTAAATATTTATCTTGTGATACATACCACATATCTTAAACATTTAGCAGCATCTTCACCTCGCTCAGACACACCTATTGTACTCTTTAACAGTCAATGTAAAGTTTTCTTGTTAGTATCTGGAAAATGAATGTTTAGTACAGAATAACATGAAATCCCAGTTATTTTAACTCCTCCAAAATACTCTGAACAGGTGTTTTATGAAATGTTTTCACTTGCTCAAAATGAGCCTCTCATAGTGTCTTCTCCCCTAATTGCACAATGTACAGACCCCTGTCCAACAGCTGATGCAGCATACCTTGGCAGGTAGGGACCGTCACCGCTGTGGATGTGACTGAAACAACACCAGCATTTCAAGAACCTCCAAGAACATTCTTTTTTAGAAGTAGTAACTGTTATTCTCATTCCAGTCATTCTACCAGGTGGGGACAAACTAAGCAAAGTATCTGATGAAAATGTGACTGTGCCAAAACCCAAAACTACCACGAAGGAACAAAGCAACCTCTCTCCCCCTCTCACCATTAAACAATCCAATGTGAACACTTACGATTAACAAACAGATGCAAGGGGTGTGGTGTTTGGGTTGTTCCCCCCCCAACCTGGCACACAGACAACCAAATCAGACCTGCAGATACTTCCACACGATCTTTGTGCCAACCCAAGCAAGTCACTTTCTCTTACTGCTTCAGAACTGCACTGCAGAATTGCTCACTGCCATCTACACCACCACCACCCAAAGCTCAGCCACAATGCTCCACCTCCTGATTTAAACCCACAGTGTGAATCTGCAGCAAACATTAAAGCTTTAGGCTTTAGCAAATACATGACTATTCTGGAGATTGCTAACTAGGGAGACTCTCTTGACAGTATTCTCCCTGCGATGGAAAGAGAATGAGCAGAGAGAAGCTTTCCTGACTACACCTTGGTGGCTGTATTTCATGTGTTTGGTTCGGTAAATTTACAGAAAAAAAGATGAAAACACGTGATGTTTGCAATATGAAGTATTGGGGTGTGTAAACTGAAGAATCTTCTCATTTCATTGGGGAAGACTGAACTCAGCCCACTTTTGGCATCAGAAATAATGGTATATTTCTAACTCATAATGAAAAGGCATCTTATCTGTCCAGACAGTGTATCTTATTTACAACGTATGGAGGTTTCCCATGACACAGTACACAAACACAGTTCGGCCATGTTCAGCACAAAGTGGCAAAAGCAAACCACTGAAATAGCCAAGCAACAGCCCTGCTATCATTTGCTGCTACACACAACACCCCATCCACTTCTCAAAGCAGCCTCTGAGCAACAGGATCACAGAACATGTCTCATGGGAAGGAAAATTACAAGTCCCATGCTGGTGCCACAACTGAGAGCTCTGCCAAACTTAAAAAAAAACAGAGAAAACACATCCTGAAAGCATAACAATAAAAAAGCAGTGGTACAAGTTTTCCTTAGAGAATTTCGTATTCCCTCTGAAAGACATTTTGAAATCTCAGTATTAAGAGCCAAGAAGATCTCCTGTGCTACACACAAGTTTAACTAACATTTTCCACACACACATTGGGATTTCAAGTCTCCTCTGTCCCTCTTCCCCACAACAACCAACTTTACAGGCTGTGTAAAAACCATCTGTTGCATACGGGTGTTTTGAGGTTTTTTCAAACAGTTTTCCTCTACTGCATCCACTCATTTTTTTCTTTTCCTTGTGCACATAAAAGTCTTTTGAGAGCCACAGGAAGCAATGCTGTTTTACAGTGTCTAAGCCTGACTTCCTCCAGAAATAGTTCTGAGGAAGATGCCTTTTGCTAGCATTCTGGGTCACACTTTGGTGTTGAAAAGGAATCCAGAAGCCAGGTGCCTGTCACCAGATGGAAGAGGAATTAAACAGATGACTTTGGTTTAGACACCTAACCCAGTATGTGATGGTGAATGTGACTATATACAACAGCTGACAGTGTCATATAAAACATGGTCACAAAAAGAGCTCATCTGAGCAACAAGCTGTATTTTCCTTCTGTTCTCATTAAGCAGAAATTTACATCAGCTTAAGTTTTGATCAATGAACCTGAACCTAACCTAATACGAATTATATCAATGAGTGTACTGAGGGGAGAATTGTCACTAAAAAGGAAATACACTGTAAACAAAAAAACCTATAAACAACATTGCTTTTTAGCAGTAAGCTTCCAATTCACAAACTACCTAATGAAAAATGCAATTAAAAACAATGTAAGAAAAAGCACAGAAATGCCATTACACAACACTCAAAATACAGCAGTTGATCACACACAAATATTTAAAAGATAATTTAGAACCCAGCTAGACATCACAGGAAATGAAGCCACAGATCACTACACAAATACAGAACAATGTCCTAAGAAAAGAAAATGCCTTTTTTTTCCTTTTTTTTAAGCAATGTGTTTTCACAAGCGTGAATAAATAGTCCTAAACATTAAGCGTCACCTACAAGGCTCCACATTATCAGGTTCTCTCTCAAGCTACTTCACCATTATTCAAATTGCACTGAATTACCTTGCATATGACTTTCTAATGTCAGTACTTCAACTGTAATGGGCTAGCAGGTTGGCTCCCAAGAAAGCGTAATAAGCAGCTTGCAAGGTATTGCTCTATGTTATTTTAGGAGACAGATATAAGGGAATCTACACAAAAGTTATCTAAATCAAAAGGTATCAAGAACTTTGAAACATCAGGAATGCACCAACATTAAGCTGAAAGCAGCTGGAGCAATGGACCTTTGTTTTTGTTACTGCTTTTAATATTTAAAATTCTGCTCCCATTAAATTATTATTTTTTGAAGAAGAAAAAAACCTCAAAGAAATTAGTGTTCTTTTCTAATAAGAGCTATAGACTTTTGATCAGTTAAACACTGACATTAACAAATATTACAAAAATTGTTTCAAGTATCCTTTTTTAATCACAGTGAAAATGTAAGACCAAGATGTAAATGTAAGTGAATGAAAGTTTCTTAGATGAAAAAGGCAAAGATACTAAATCAAAACATAGAAAAATGCTTAAACGCATTTCCTTCATGTGATATGAATAGAAAGGTTATCTGTAAAAAGTTAGAAAAATTAAAATAAATTACATATTTAAGTACACTTTCTCTTCAACATTTTTATAAAAATTCAGAACAGTGTACTTTTGAATATACACAGAGTAAAAATGCACAGGTGCTGTAGGTTATCATCAGTATCTACACGTGACATTTGCTGCTGCTGACTTTATTTGTTACTTAAGCTCCAGCTGGAACAGCTCAATAGACCCAGCTGATGGGGACCCACTGGGGCTCCAGCCTCAGTCTCTCGATGGCCGTCTGCAGCTTCTCGAAGGCTTTGTCCAGGTTGTCATTGACAATGGTCAGGTCAAAGTAGTGGTTGTAGGCTCGCTGGATCCGGGCGCTCTCATCCACTGTTTTCTTCAGATCAGTGTCCTGTGCAAGAGATTTTTAAGGATTAGTGAATCTAAATCTTACTAAAGATTTAAGGATAAGACTTGGCAAATCCTTACAGATGCAGAAGAAGATCCCTTCAGTGCATACTGCAACTAACTATTTAAAGCTAGACACCATATACATTTTAAAAATAAGGGAAGTTTTCATTTATAATACATTCACACAGAAATTGAGCTAAAATATATTGAAAGGGCTGAAAAAGTTCTGAGCGGTGTCAATAATGTTATATATGGCAAGCAAATGTTTGCCAATCTTGCAATTTTGAAGAGAATCAATAGAAGCATGTGAACTTGGGCTGGTGTGCACAGGGAGCAGTTAATCAATTTGTATGGGCAACTGATGATTCAACCAGAATAAAATTAATGCTTTAGGAATGACTGAGTCAATCAGTTTTGTAAATACATTTGTGCCCCTTTTATTTCCACAGAAGACACCAAAAATCTAAGATTTTAAATTAGTATGAAATGAAAGGCAATTTCTAGCAGAATAAAGCTCTAGAATACCTTATGGTTCTTAGACACGACATTTCAGCCTAGCTCACCTGACATCAGTCCCTCATTTGTAAACTACTGCTACATTACTGTAGTCCTGACATGAGCTGCAAAATATGCAAGAAATTTATATTCCTACGTTATGAAGCCTTTATAAAGTGCCTCTGCGCACGTTTTCACAATTTGCTAGTCCTACATTCTTTAAAAATTCCTCTCAATTTTTGCGCAACAGCAATTTTTTTTTTAAGTAGTTATGAGATTTGTCCCCCTTTACAGTAATTATTTCAATATTTTCAAGTCCTGATACAGCTGTCAATATAAAGCCAAAATGAAAAACTAAGTTTGCCAATAGCCTTTCCTTCACAGTGAATGAAGGAAACAAGTAAATGTATGACGCCAAGAGCCAGGCTTTTTGTAATGGAATGGGTTAGGATGCTAGAAATAATACAGCCAGGTCCACTAACAAGCAAACTGTAATACTTTAAATGACATTTGTTTTTCATTTGTTCAGGAAGTACAAGAATATGAAATAGCAAATCATACTCCATATACATGTGCAGGGATGCAATGCAGAATCTGTAAAGACACATAAATGCATATTTGAAATTTAACGACCTTCTTTATTATTCTTAAGAAGTAATACAGAGGCAAAGATGTCCCTTAGGGAATCAAACATTAGGAAGTGCAGGTAATTATTTTTATATTTGTCTGGACAGTTTAAACCTTGCCTTCTTGTACATGCACCATAAAATTCAGGGTTCATTTGGGGCAGGAAAGAGGGATGACTAAGCATCCACAGAGATACCAGAATGCATAATAACCAGAACCCATGACCAAAAATTATACACTCATTTAGTGAAAATACTAACCCACCCCTCCCCCCATTTTATAGCTTTGAATGCCCTGTCAGCATTTATTCAAGACATTCCTATGAAGCTGCAGCACTGTCATTATGAGCCATCAGCAAAACACAGCTTTTCTCTGTTGGGGAAGTTGAACTGCTCAATCTGGCTTTTTTTTTTCTTTGCTCTGAAGCTGGGAAAGTTCATGCCCAAACAGAGTACTTATATATTTTATACTTTGTTGCACTGGAGGAATCGTCTTATTTCCCTCTGCTAC
>VYZP01020589.1:0-15940 GCA_013400635.1 Hypocryptadius cinnamomeus
GATGTCCCTTTTGCTAATCTCGAAGTGAGAAGGATTAATAAACTGTGAATTTTCAGGGAACTGTTACTCAATTGAAGTCATGTCACCTTTCCTTTCCTGCCTGCAAAATCCCTGAGGCATGCAGAGCTACAAAGTCACACTCAGGCACGCACCAGCAAATGTTGGGGCAGGTTCTCTAAGTATTTAAAAGGGGAATAATCCTTTTGTGTGATTTTGAGACNTTTTGTGTGATTTTGAGACTTATCACTTTGGAAATTTTTTCAGAGGCAACGGTCTCATTGAAAATGAAGTATCTGCTATAGCTTTCATAATTTTAGCTAATATGTTCCCTAACATTCTGCTTTCCGTGACATCAACATATTTATGAAGACCAACAGCAGAGCCAGACTTCACTGTGGATTTCTACAGTATTTTCTCTGGCACCCTTATGGCTGCAGCATCTTCATATGTATTCTGACCATAAACAGAATTCAGACCTATTTCTCCATGGTCCCTCCATCTACTTGTATTTCTATTTCATGAAGGTACCCAGTCCTCTCTTATGGTACATTACAGTGCTTCAGCTTTCTGAAGACAGTTCATCCCTGGCTGCAACAGCTGTGGAGAGCACAGGGAAGGATATGGCAAGTGGTGGGAGGTGATGGACACTCTCTGCTGACTGTAGAATGATTGAGACCTGTACTAGATGCCTTTTCAGATGGCTAAAAGTGAGATTCATCTCTAGGCATCCCAAATGGTCCCTTTGTCTCTTTTTTTTCCCAGGACTGCCAAAGCACATTCCATGGAGCTGGAAATTCACAGCACAAACCTCCAATGCTGGGCAGTCTATGCCATGAAGTCTCAGATTCCCCCACCAGATAGATACTGTTGCTTGTGGTTTCTCTTGAGCTGGGGAGGGAGGTTTGTATTTGATGTGATTCAAGCCAGCAGAAGAGTCCAGCTATGCTGCAGAAGGGTNCTATGCTGCAGAAGGGTGTGAGAGACAATCTGACCCATTGATGTACTGGGACTTCATGGTTCCCACTGGCTTTGTTCCCGCAAACTGCTTATGTGGGATGGCACTGCAGCAATTCTGTTCTGAGAACTCACTTAACTAAGCAGTGTACCTTTTGCTCTTAATCCTGTGCTGCCTTGGATTGTTCTGCCTGATTTGTTTTATTTTATTATCCAGAAAAAAGAAAATAAATTACCCAGAAGGCATTGTGACCAAATTGCTGAAGTTCAATGAAACTTTCCTATTTCTTTTCACAGAATGCTTTTCTATACTTTGTCATACTTACCTGAAAGCTTCTCATGTGGATAGGAATGGAGTTCATAACACTAATTAAACTCTCAGGACATGAACAGAAGCTAAGATGGGCTGTCAGAGACATCAAACTGGTATCTATAATCCCAGGCAAATGCATAATTTGTCTAATTAGATTTTCTTTTATTTTTTTAATGAATCTACTTCTTCTAAGTTTCTTCTGGGAATTAAATTTTTTAGGGTACCTAGAGTATCTTTTCACACCCAAGGAGGCTAGAACCATCCATCTTTTAGCCTCACATCTTGCAAGTCACTTAAGGCTCATGGAAATTATACAGACTCTAAGATGGTGCTGCAGAGCATCTCTCAAAGTGAAGTGTGTGTGGTCACCATTGGTTTGTTCTCCCAAGCCAAACTGATTTCCTAGAGGAAAAGACACATCTTCCTCTGGCTAAAGGGAACATGGTGTGGTAGATTTTAAGTTTTGAAGTGGGAAGTATGAGTGGAAGAGCAGACTATAAGAGGGAGAAATAATTATGGATATCTCAAAATTTTATGTGGCTGAGACATATATGTCACTTGTATTTCTAAAACACTAATCTTATAAAAACAAAAATCCAAACAGATGTATTGTTAGAAATGAAAAGTCACATAGTGGTTGCAAAATTCACTTCAGGCTGCTAATTTGTAAACTAATGAACTCTTCTCAACCATAAAAGCTACATTAGGCATCTATTAAAGTATTAAGGAAGGAGGATAACCAAGTCAGAGATAATATTATGTCTTTATTTCCTGTATACCGGTTAACATATGTGCCTGAGAATGTGGCAAAAGAAACCACAACATTTCCCTATTACAGTTTATAATGGAGAGGAAATTAGATAAAAAGACATTGCCTGACTTAACAGTCAGAGTAACAACACCACTGGCTACTAGAAACAACTCATCTGAGTCTCTTCTGGTCTCCTGAGAAGCTTGAAACAAAGGTGTGAACTAGGAAGGCAGAGGGCCATTTCAGCACACTATCTCCCCAGTTTCTCTCATTTACTTGCTGGAGTTTGAAATTTAATTTATGGATCCATATTAGAAAAAAACAAAAAATATACAGAACTTTAATTTCAGAGTGTGATTTCAATCTTAGTAATTCAGCTTGGCCTCAAAGCTAACAAGTATGACTCTCTGTAAAACCAATCACCTCCAAGTCTCCCATAGTCATGATTGTCCAAAATGAATGAGTGCTGTTGTTCTCCTAAATTCTTTAGGGCTTCCAATATACACATAATGTTCTGGTACCCCATTTGAGTGCTGCATTGAGTATGCACCTGAAACAAAGTCAGGTGGAAAAGGGTCCTTTGGACAAAGCTGATTAAAATGTCCAGGGAAAGGAGTATTTCCCTCACTAGGAAAGGGAGGCTCATCATGGCCACATGCCTCTAAATTGTTGTCTGATGCCTGGAGCACAAAGAGCCCTCAGGCTTGCACCAAATCAAGCGAGGTTAAAGAGAGCCTTAAATCCAAGGGAAGACTTGCTTGGTTTGAAAGTGCTAGAGGGCACTTCTGTTTGGACTTCAGAGGTTTCCATTTGACTCCTGGAGGGTACTTCTCTGCAGCAGTGGAAAGGCCCTTCAGGGTCTTCTGGGAGCTTTTGTTCTTTTTGAATGAGTCTTGTCCCTTCACTTGTTTGTCATTCAGACAGCAGCCTTCAGGGAAATGCTACAGAGAGCAACAGAGGATCTGTAGAGAGCAGCAAGGCAAGAGCCCTCACAGGAAAATGCACCTTCATTATGTTCTCTGATTTTCCACAGCATCTTGGTGTGTCTCAAAGGTTTGTCTGGAGAAATGTGAGGAAATGTGCTTTTTGAAAATGTTATTCTTGCACAAATATTTTGGAAGAAAATGTCCAGGGAGAAGCACAGAATAGTCATCTGAGAGGGCTTCAGTGAAATGCTGCTTGGGCAGGACAATGGTGAAGAGAGGGGGATATTCCTTTCAGTGAAAGGGGGAGCAAGCTGTGGAACAAAAAGACAAGTGCAGTTGTGCCACAGGAATGATCAGATGTTACGTGAGCATCATGTGAGGAAGGTTATCAGGACAGAGCAATTCATTGAGTTAAAGCCCCACAAGTACTGTAGGACAGGACTCACAAAATTTTACCATATTATGATTTTTCTTGGTAAAATCCATAGTACTTCCCAAGTCACTTGAACATTAGAGTTTTGAGGTGTGAGCTCTGGAGAGCTCTGCCTGGTCAGAGCACTTTCCCTTTGAAATTCCCAGGGATAGCAGATGCTTGAATCTGCAGTGTTTCATGGGTGGGTGGCCAGAAGAAAAGGAAATTGACAGGAAACCTGTCTTTCCTCAGATTGTTAGAAAATCAATACAGTCTCCTGGCATATTCTTTGTTCATTAACTGGCAAAAGGAAAATATAACCAATCTTTTGTTGAAAAACTTCTGGCCAGATTTTGTTGAAGGACATGAGGATGAAGAGGTAGGAAAGGTCTGTGAAAGGCATGTGACATGGGTGGGCATGAGACTTGGCTGCTACTCAGCACATGACAAGAAATCATCAGAGAGGAGCTTCTGCTGTAAGGAATGAGATCTGATACTCAGTATATTGCATCCTGCCTGCAGACAACTGCCCATGAAAGATTACTTCACTGGAGCTAGCCAAAATATTTATTTTCTCTCGGGGTCTCCCTCTCCAGAAAGGTTGTGCTAAGGTCAGGTTTTCTGCATCCTTGGGGAAGTTGGCACTTCAGAACAGTCGTGGGAGTGTTTAGGACAGCAGTTTGCAGCCTGCAGGCTCCCCTGGGGCTCACTGCTGTTTCTAAGGGACTGGTGAAAGCTGGCTCAGAATAGAAAGGTCAGAACACTTGAAGCAATTTTTAGTTCTGCTAGCAAACTGAAGGGAGCCAAAAGTTATCACTCTAGAAATAGCCATGGAATTAAAGCATGGGCTTGATTCAAACACTGGTGCTTGTGCATGTGCCTGTGGCCCCAGCAAGTCTCATGTCTGAAGCAGAGCTAGTCACTCCTCTCCACCACACGCTGGTGCCCAATGCTTTGGAAAGACCTCCACATTTCTCTATGCCTCTGGCCACTTGACAGAGACTGAGCCCTTCAATGTTCATTATTTGTGTCCTGACAGTTCTCTGCCAGGGCTCAGAAGTCAATAAGACAGCAGTTTTCAATATTATTTTGCACACATCACCCTGACCAGATGCTCAAAGAGCTCATGTCTGTCTCCTTGGCCAAATTTTCACCAGAGTGCTGCTCACTGGCATGGTGCACACCAAAGACCTCACTGTTGTGTCTGTGCCTTGAGCATGAACCAAGAATTGCTATAACTCAAGGTACAATATGCAGAACATCATCTTTGGACTTTTAAAACCATGAGTGTCTCACCTGCAATCACACTAGAGATGCCTGAATCATCAGGTGTCCATAACTGGATGAGGTCTTTCTAAAGCTTCAGCAAAACCAATTAAGTTTTACCACTGGTATCAGTAAAAGCAAAATTTAATTCTGAAGGTTTATAGAGTCATAGAACAGCTTGGATTGGAAGGGACCTTAAAGATCATCTAGTTCCAACCCCTCTTCCAAGGGACACTTTTAATTTGACCAGGTTGCTCAGAGCCTCATCCAACCTGACCTTGAACATTTCCAGGGATGGAGCACCCACAACTTCTCTTGGCAACCTGGTCCAGTGCCTCACCACCCTCACAGTAAAGAATTTCTTCCTAATATCTAATCTAAACCTACTCTGTCTGTTTGGAAGCCATCCCCCCCCGCTCCCTTGTCATCCCATGCTTTTGTAAATAGTCTCTCTCCATCTTTCTTGTATGTTCCCTTCAGGCACTGGAAGACAGCAATTGGGTCACCCCAAAGCCTTCTCTCCTCCAGGCTGAATAAACCAAATTCTCTCAGCCTTTCCTTGTAGAAGAGGTGCTTCATCCCTCTAAACATCTTTTTGGCTCTCCTCTGGACTTGCTCCAACAGACTGATGTCCTCCCTGTGCTGGGACCCCAGAGCTAGATGCAGCACTACGGGTGGGGTCTCACCAGAGCAGAGGAGAAAGGAGCAGAATCCCCTCCTGCACCCTGCTGTCCACACTGCTCTTGAGGCAGCCAAGGATTCAGTTGGCTCTCTGGGCTGTGAGTTCACATTGCCAGGTCATGCTCAGCCTCTCACCCACCAGCACCCCCAAGTCCTTCTGGGCAGGGCTGCTCTGAGCCTGTTAATTCCCAGCCTGTGTTGATAACTGGAGTTGTTCTTACCCAGGTGCAGCCCCTTGCACTTGGTCTTATTAAACCCCATGAGATTTCCATGGGCCCACTTCTCAAGCTTGTCCAGGTCCCTCTGGATGGCATCCCATCTTTCAGGATCTGCTCTTGAGGAACATAACATGTGACTTCTCAGTCTGTCCAACACTTAGATCAGTCTTATTGAACCTCTGATCAGCACTGTTATATAAATATTAAATAATAGCACTAAGAAGAAGGGAAAGAATTATTCAAATTGGACAGTAGCAATAAAACAAGGACTAATACATTAAAGCTTAAAAAATTAAATTTACATTATTTAATTCTGTAACTGTGTGATTTAACTCAGCAAATTGCTTAAGGGTCCATTTTGCATGAAAAGTGCTGTAAAAGCTGAGCTTTATTGTCTCACATTTATCTTGTGTGTTAAGGAAAGTTTTCAGAGGCAGCAAGTACAATGAAAGAAAGACTTTGCCTAGTGGAAGAAGTGGAATTTGGACAATGATAAATCCATGCATCCTCTATTTAGTGCAGGTGAACTAAGTCTCAACACATTCACAGATGTATGTGGGCATCACAGTGTGCTGGCTGTTTGTTTCATTCTGTGCATCCCCTCTTGGGCACATCAGGAAAAGGAGGCTCAGTCAGGTTCAGCATTACTCAGAGCCTGCCCAGCTCTTCTTTCATTCATCTGAGACATTTCCACAAAGACTGTGGTGGGTCTCTGAAAAGTTTCTTTCTTACAGTTTCTACAGTTACCTTGAAGAACAAAATTTGTGTCCTTTAGTGTGGGGAGTGATTGAGAGCATTGTTGGGAATCAAAAGTGTCAGCACTGGTAAAACTGGAAGCTGTAGCTCCAAGTGTGGTGCTCATCCCTTCCAGCTAGAAATCACTGGCACAGGTAGATACATAGATACACATTCCTTCACAAACCTTACGTTAGTTTACTCACGCTGTGGGTAATGTATGCACAGACACTTTTATCTCACTTCATCTGGCAAAATCCAGAGCTTTGGGTTTCCAAGCACTAGTGGCTTATTGTATGATTAAAAAATCTTGACTTCAGAGAGGTCAAAGACAGGGCTTTTGGTTATTACCCTGTGTATTTCCCAGAAGGACCACTGAGGGGGAAGGAAAAAAAGAGGGATGGGGAACAAATACTGCCTTGTTGCCTGTGTTTGTCCAGTGCCTAACCAGGTGGAATCCCAATCTCTCAGGTTACTGCAGCTTTGAAGTGCAATATTGTTGATAATAAATAATAATGTGCTCAGCTTCTCTCTCTCTTTTCCCTGTGTAGTTTCTGGTCTGTGCTAAATTCTCTCAAAATGAGAGTAAAAAATATTTTTGTCGAGGTATAAATGATGCTCTGATACACAGAGTGCAGAACTACTGCCACCAAATGATTTTTTATCCCAGGTAGAATCTGGGCACTCAGAACTGTGCCTTGGGGTGTCCATCCTTTCTCAGAAGTTATTGACTAGCCTCTCTCTTTTATAATAATCATGACGTTGGTTTTTGATCTGGAATGATTTTGAAATCTTGCAGGATCCTATATGCACTTTCAGTATATTATTCTGTCACTACAGGACTGTGTGCAGTCCAGCTCACAAAATCCCTGGTCTACAAGTGAGACAAAGCTGAACTCAAATTTTCTTCGATCTGTTAGTGTTTTGTATTCCTACAGCTATTTTTAACAGATATCGCCTTTCTAATACAGCCCAACATTTCTATATTCTTCATGCTTTCATGTAGGGAACTCATTGATTTATTAATATTTAGCAGCTAAAAATATCTCCTGTTTCTGGCTTAGCAGCAATACTTCTCTCTCTACAGGAAAACATACAGGACAAAACCACAAGCCTGCAGTATGCATTTTAACTTCCATATACCAGAGTCAATATTTGCTTTCAGTATGTTGTTCCTCTGATGAAAAAATGGAAAAGTACATAAGTGTCTTTGAACAGACTACTGTTTTAGAGAAGACTAAATCAATAGAGTCAATACAGAATTAAAAGTAAAAAAAAATAAACAGTTTTGGTAATGGTTAATAAGATAGATTTTAATGTTTTCTGCACTTCATTATTAGCCCTTTTTTTTTATTTCTTTAATATCTCTAAGCTTTACACCAAGACCAATATCAGGATATGAAGAATGAAGCTTCCTTAACAGGCTTAGGCTAGAGAGATGTGCAGCTGAGCTGTGCCTTGCTATAACAGCCCCCTCAGCCCAGAGTGCAATAATCATCTTGCTAATCACGGAATATCATCTTTCATTTCAGGAAACTGCTCCCAGCACCTCGGGAAATTTCCTCTGAATGAATCACAAAAAATCATTTCATTTCTAAATTACAAATTAAACAAATGACTATTAATGAGCAAATAGCTAGCTCTATTACTGCCTCTTTTCTTGCTGCCTGTGGACCTCCTCCTGCTCAGGCCTCCCTGCTTTTCTCGCCTTGGGATCCAGCCTGTTCACCACAACCAGCTGCAGGTTCTGTAATTTCCTTTCCTTGCTAGCCTGAACATTTTCTATTTTCTTCACTCAGCAGAAGCTTTCTTCTCCTTGCTCTCTTCCCTGGTTGAAAGGGAGCACAGTGATGAGAAAAGGTGAGGGATCTGCAGAAGTTTTTCTCCAGACCATAGCTAATTAAGTTCCCACAAAAGGTTTTACAGCCACGTGGCTTCCAAGCAGCTACCTATTGCCTGCTGCTGGGTGCTATGGAATCAGTTCTCCTAAGCTGGTCCCTGCTCTCTGTTTTGCCTCTGATACCAAAGTAGTGCTGAGATCCTCCTTTTTGCCCAGTGTTTCAAAACCTGGGTGTTCCCACCTGATCAGTAACAATGAGGAGCTTCTCAGAGTGGCCCGAGGGAGGCAAAGACTAACAGAGTCCAATAAGCAGCAGCAGAGGTGCTGGGATTGCCTGACAAAAAAATTGAGCAAAAAACATCACATTAATTATGTTTGTTCAGCTGGAACCACAGGCTTCCTTCTGCCCTTGCTCACTGTTTCAGTATCTTCTGGAGTTTGTGTTATTTTGAAGTTTTTGAGTTTCCAAAAGGTGTGTTCCCTCTGAGATTTTCCTTCTCTCAAAATTGATTCCAAGACCTTTCTACTAAACTTCATCTGAAGTTTCTAGGACAAGCTGCCTTGAGAATAAGATGCAGTTAAAAAAACCACAAAGCAGTGAAAAAAAATTCAGGATGCCACATTGGTGAGTTTTACATCTATTTGGAGACTGAGCTAGAGGCTGTATCAGATATTAAACCTTCAGTTGATGCACCACCTTTGATCCCTGGCAAAAATAGTGGTGTTTTGACAATAGCAAATGATGAACAACAAGAAGAAAAAAATCTAGTTTATTTTATTTTTGTCAGAGTAGTTATGGACAGAATTCATTCTGAGGAAGGAAAGAAATCTCATTCAGAGGCTTGTGTTAATTCCAAGTGAGCACATAAATCCAGTTTGGGGTTTGTACTTCACATGGAACTTTTCTCCTGAGATTAGATATTGGTAAATCTTGAACTGGAGCTTTGTACCCTGCTCAGACAGATTTTTGCAGAAATGTAATTGAAGCCAGAGCACAGACACCCATGTGGGAAAGAAGTAGAATTATAAATATAAAAAATACAGAAGGAGCCTAAGTGATGAGGAAAACGGGATATTATGGGATTCTGGAATCACAGGAATGCACTAAGTGATGGAACATGCCCCCTGCTCTCAGAATTAGCTGCTTCATTAGCAACGGCTCTGCTCAGCCAGGGAAGTTAATTAAAGGCTGCAGCCAGGCGTGTACAGAGCGAGCAGCCACTGCACAGGGAGGCTGCTGCTGCTGCTTCATGCAGGCTGGCAGAGGAGATTTTGTCCTCTTTCACTTCCATGCCTGGAGCAGCCATGTTGCTGTACCTCCACCAAGGAGATGGCAATCGGTCCCTGCACGGATTGCCTCACCCGTGATGGCACGTGCCATGCTGTGCATTGTGCCACAGAGGGAAAGTCACTGATGCACGGGCACCCAGCGTGCAAATGTGATGCCTTGGGTGCAGTGCCAAGCCCTGAAAGGCACATGATGTGTTTCCATTGTCCACGTGGACAGCTGTGCCCAACTGCAGTGTCGATGCAATTTTCCCAATTTCAGGACAATAAGGAAAAATTTAGCCCCAGTTATGGGTATTTTAGGCACATAGGGTCAAATTAGGCTCCACTGTTCACAATGCATGGGGCCAGTGCTTTCCATGAACATACATGGGCACATATAGACAAGTGGAAAAGTTTGATTAAAAATGTTGGTTTTAGTTTATTGGTGGATCAATAACATGGCTCTTCCAGCCTTTCCACTCTGGCTCTCTATGTGTCAGCAGAAGACCAGCACAGGTGGGAGAACTCAGACTGTCAAGTGAATGAGTGAATGCCATGATTTTTATCCACCATTTTACCTGGGCTACTCTGAGGCTTAGAGCCAAAGGACTCCCCAGATGAAAGAAGCAGAAAAAGCCCAGAAAAAAAAAATCCAAATTCATAAAACAACCTCAGAACAACTAAACTGACTTATTGCAGGATTTGTAAAAATAAATAAATAATGTCTTCAGGGCTTTCAAGCTTTGCCAGACTTCTCTTGAGTGACTTAGTAGAGCTCAACTGTGAATGAATTAAAAGAAAAGAAAGAAACAAACAAACAAAAAACCCCCAAAAAAACAAATCCCAAGGCAGCAACCTCTGATATGTCAAGGGATTGCTCCAAAGCTGTCGACACTGCACTGCACTGGGCAGCATGCCCCAGGTCTGGTTTGCTGGCTGTCCCATTGTGCCACAGCAGGGAGCCAGATGCCTGTCCCTTTCTTCCTTGAAGCTGTCCCAAGCATGGGGTCTGGGCAGGCAGAGAAGTGTCCTCTGCACCCTTGGGGAGCCCAAAGTCAGCTGTGAGAAGTGCCTGCAGTGGCCTGGGCCCAGCTGTGGCTGCTCTACAGGGTGCAAGGGGGCCAATCATTAGAAAAAAAGAAAAGAGGGTAAATGTCTGTGTTGAGTAAATAAATAGGAAACCACAGATAGTATGGAGGGGAGACTTCCTAAAGAGGCAGAGAAGATGGCTGGAGGCAGTCTCTGTTTCAGTGATCCAGTGCATGACTTGGAGTCCTGAATCATGAAGCTAGTGGTGGGTACACAGTGGCTTTCAGTTTTTCCTCACTCTGTGTTATTTCCATTGAGAGATACTTTCAACCTTCAGACCAGCAGTGAAATGAAGGACTGGGCAAAACAGCACAGCAGTCATCCTGGATGAATTCAGCAAGTGTTTTCCATTGAATGCAAGTTTGTTTCCCCAACTGTTTTGTCTGTATTTAAGATCCTTTTGGTGTTTGCTTTCCAGAAATATTGTAGCAAAGCATCTTTGCCAGAATTAAAGCTCATGAAAAATGAATGTTGAGACACAATCTGCAAATATGCACTGAGAGTAAATTTCCTGTTGTTCAAGCAATTGTAAAATTCATAATTTGCCTTATATTTTATTATATAAATTACACAATCAGAGCACAGTAACAATATGAAGTGAATTATGTATCTAACCAACATTGCATGCATTCTAAATATCCTCAACAAATGACTGGTGAACAATCTACAGGCTAAGAATTATTTGCTCACAAAATGTATAGATCCTTTCAAATAACAAAGTCATTACAGGAAATTCTTGTCTATTCCCAGAAAAATCTGTAAATAGAGAGAAAGAGTGTAAAATGAAGAAAGAAAAAAAGATTCATTGTGCTCAACTCATGCAATCTAACTCTGTAATTGACCATCCATGTGGTTAAAAAGCTGTCAAGGACAGGCTCTTGAGGATGGAGTACCTGGTGCAGATATCAAACTGTGACAAAATCAGAAAATTCATTTGGACAATCACATGGAGAACCAACATGCCCAAACCTAATTTTGGTATGAAGAGCTTCCTGTAGGGAGAAAATCAGAGTTCTTAGCAAAGATCTGCAAGGCTTTGTCAAGTTCTGCTGCCTTCTTGGGGAAAGTAAAACACAATTGCATAGAAACATTTGCAAATAATGCCATTTGGAATCTCACCTCATCCTGGGTAAACCACCTTCCATCTTCGCTGAGCCAGGGAGATACTGTTTGGATCTTCAGTTGAGTTGGTGACCCAGCAATGGGGTAAGGGGGCAAGAAGGTCTTAGTGCTGTTTCCCTCTCTCCTTTGAAACATGAGCAAGTAATTTCACCACTCAGTACTGTTTTTCTAATTTCTCCTGTTCCATTGTTTGCTGCAGAAATTAGGATTCAGATGGGCTAAGGGCTGTTTCTTCTTGTAGTGCAAAAGACCATACATCAGGGCTGATTCTCACCTGAGCATCCTTAGACCAAGACACCAAGATTCTTATTTAGTTAATGGACAGAGGCACCTCCAGGAGAGGACTGACCCCACCTTTCTAAACACGTATCACAGAATGGGCTGGTTTGCTGTTGAGAGCTGTAGAGAGTGCTCTTTCAACAAGCAAAGCATAGGTGCTTCACTTTTGGGTGGCTGAAATCAGCTGAATTTCTTTCCCCAGATTCACACACCACCTTGCACAATGTGGCCTGAATCTGCCTTGAGACCTGCAAACATTGGTACGGATTTTAATCAACGAGAGAAAACTTAATTAAAAATTTCCCGTGGGGACTGCCTTCTATTCTAGATGTTCAAGGCTTTTAATTTAAGGAACAGAATGATTGAATCTTCCCATCACATCAGTAAAGTAGATAATCACCCTTAAAATTTCTTCTAGCATGAAAATTCAGGCAGAGAAAGACAAAGTGAATAGAAACACAGGTGCTAATTCTGCCTTCACATCTCAAAAGGCACACTTAGCAAAGATATAATAAAACCAGATCATAAAATAAGGCACATAAATGCCTTGTAAGAGGAAGACAACCTCTTGAAGTAAGTTTGAATATGTTTTCAGGAGTGTTGTTCCATAAGAAAGGAAGGGAAACTTGGTTTTGTGCTATTGTGTGCACAGGCTGGTGGCTCTTGATTAAACTCAGAAAACACACAAAAAGGTGTGGTCACTTGGTTCCTATTCCTATTCCTCTCTCTCTGTCCTTTTCTGCACAAACACTGTGGCTTCTCCCTGAAATGAGCTCACTGCAGGTGCTGCCATGCCATCCTAAGGGAAGTGTGGATGTGTTCTGCTTTCTGGGTCCACCTGGCAGAATCCACTGTGAAACAGGGATTCCTCCAAGGGACATGGAGATACCTGAGTCAGCACTGGACATTGCTGCCAGTGTCCATGGCCCCTTTCCAAACCCTCACTCGAGGCTGCAGCTGGCTGCCAAATTTGGAACAATTATGCAAGAGAAGTCACTATTAGTCAGGCACGTGGATCTGAGCTGATCTTTCTTCCTTTAAAGAACAATCCCACATTTCATGTCCACAGTGCAAAATTATATATGACATGTAATTTAAAAACCAAGCCTAACTCCAGTAAATGGGATCAAACAGCAGGGCATTTCATTTGACAGAATGGATATTTCTAGTTTTAATATTGCATTAACTTTTCCTCTCCATGCCTCTCATGGATTTTTCATTCTTAGGCAGCAGTGCCTGACTTCTAACCAGAGTTGTCAGTCTGACCAGGATTTCAACAGCTCCCTCAGGTTCAGAGAGGGCTCCTTGAGAGCTGACATCAGCTCCCTGTTATTGTCCATACCTTGTTTCACTTGTGCCAGATGAGAAACTTCGATCTTTGAGGGATTGGAATGACCCCATTAGGTAGAAGTGATATAGGATTAAATTGCCAATAACCACAACAGCTTAGAAGGCTGCTGCCCTCCAACTAACACAGCTTGCAAGAGGCCTGCAATATCACCTCACGTCTGGGGCCTTGGTAACTCACTGCCAGATTGTGAATCATCTTGGTCTTGCATCTTCCTAGTTCAGCTTGAAGGCAAATATCATTGTCAGCCTACACAGCAGGCAGTCTACCACACAGTAGTCTAGACAAAACCTCACTCCCTTGTTTTCCCCTGTGACTCTTGAAAACTGTGTTGTCACAAGGAGAATGTTGAATAGGAACTTCTTAAGTGTTAGCATCACACTGCTAGCAAATGTGAGGTTTTATATGTCTCAGAAGGTGATTAGCTATAATATGAATAATACAATACCTATCCTAGACACCCTGGATGACAACTCTGAGTAATTACTCCAGCATGATGCAGTAAAGTGCTCTAGCTAAATGCCTAAGTGCTACATAACAACAGTTTTTAATTAAAGTAACCAAATATCTTTAATGTTGAGTAAAAGAACTGTAAATTTGAGAATGCTGCAAACATTTTGGACATCAGATAAAGACTGGTCTTTGGTCAGAGACAAAGAATGGAAAAATTAGCATGACAAGCGAATTTCAGGGACACAATCAAACCTAAAACCAGGAAGGTTTTGTGGAAACTGCATCAGAAAATTGAGAAGCCCCACTGACCAGGAGGATCAGAGTACCTCTGCTAGAGAGCTGGATCCCCCGAACCTGTGTAGACCTTCCCTACACTGCCAATGCCATGTTATTTGATGCTGCCAGGAGAGAGAAGAGGGACCTTCATGTTTATAAAAAACCAGCTCCATGCTGTATTGACACATATCAGATAAGTCCTAGCCAGCACTGATCTCAGATCCCTTAGCATGACAGATTGTAGAAATTTAATCATGTACCAGTAGATGTTTTTCTATCAAGCCTAGTTGCTGTATTTCAATGTCTGAAATGATAAAGCGTATTTTCCATAGGATTCTTTTTATTTTTGACAAAGAGTAATGTCAAGATAAATGCCTTCTAACTGCCTCTGCCAAAAGAGGAAAAGAGAACAAAAGAATTGATACTTGCACATGCTGTCTGTGGCTTTAGGGATGAAATTCATGCTCCATCTGGGTGGTGCAACATGAGAACACTTCCTCCCTCCTAAGAAACTCACATGACCTCTCTGTCTTGCCCACAACTCACCAACTGATTTGAAATGAGTGCCACTTGAAATCATCGCAGCACGCTTCTTCAAATAATGTATCCTGCCTGCACAAAGCTCATCCACCACATCCTGCCTGCTCTTGCATCCCTCTTGAACAGCTTCATCTGCAGCGACATTTACAGTGAATCAAGTTTTCTTGAGCATGGCTCACATTTCCTTTATGTCTCCTTGCATATTTTCCCTTTGCATCTTTGGACTGTCTGCTTTTTATGGAGGCTGATTTCTCTGCAGATCAAAACCCTGAGCCAGTCCTGTGGAGACCATTAGGCTCACTTTTAAGTAACCACTTTAGGCATCTGAGCAGTAAAGTGTTTCCAGCCACCAGGCATTACTCTGGGCTCTGGGAATTCCTGGGTCACCTGTGTTAATGCAGCTGGTTTGTTAACTGTGCCCAGTGGGGTGGGTTGTTCAGTGCTTCTGCATTGTCCATTCATGTTTTGAATGTATTTTGCATACCATGAATCCTACAGAAAATACATTTTTAAACCAAACTAGTAAATTGTACCATGTTTAATATTTTTGAATCATAGAATTGGTTGAGTTGAAAGGGCCTTAAAGATCATCTCATTCCAACCTTCCAGCTGAAATAAGGGACACCTTTCACTAGACCATTTTGCTCAGAGCCCCATTCAACCTGACCTTGAGGATTTCCAGGTATGGGAATCTTTACCTGCATTTTTAAACGGAAAAAAAATCTGGATTAATTGCATTAATAATTCTTACTCCTTCCAAATCATTGAGGGGAATTGGTCTCTCTACAGCAAAATCACCAGCTGGCTTGACATCTAGTATTATTCCAATTTTGTTCTTATTACCATTTCTTTATCCTCGTAGCTATGCAGCAGTTCATTTTTATCCCTTCAGATTTTCCACAAAAGCAAGTCCCCTTGAAAATTCATGTCCCTACTTGTTTTGAAGAAAATGGTCTGTAATTAAGTGAAGTTGCATTACTTACAAAGTTGTCATTTGCAACACCAAATACATAAAAGCAAGGGAAATGCATCATTAAGGACATAAATCTTCTCTTCTACCCACCTAATAAATAAACAAACATATTATTCTTATCAGGTACAAAGTACAGCACACTTCATCAAACTCCAGAAATATAAACCCCTACCTGTTCTTTCAACAGCAGCATTACAATGAAGTGCAAAGCTTTCCTTAAAAAAAAAAAAAGTCCTAAAATCTGGACTCAGATTCTTACAATGGCATAAATCAGCGTAGTTCTTCTGGCTTCAGAGATTGAGTTGTTTAACATTTGTTGAAAGTGTGACACATTATATGTGAAGCTCTTTGTTCTTCTCCATAATTCTCTTTCTCATTTGGAGCTAATATTCTCCTTTGACTCCTATGTGTTGTGGGCTGGTAGGATCCTATTTCTAAATCAAAACTCGTGTCTTCCTAAAGATGTATTTTACATCACACCTGCATTAATTCAGG
>VYZP01020595.1:8653-19453 GCA_013400635.1 Hypocryptadius cinnamomeus
GGCCGCCCCGGGGAAGCTTCGCCCTGGCCTAAATCGCCGTCCCCCCTACCCCCTCCGCCCCCCTCCTCTCCCGCTCAGCAGGGCCGCGGGTGCGGGCAGCGCCCACCTGGCTGGGGAGGGGGTGTCCGCTTGGCCCCGGGAGAGGTGGGTTCTGTCTGCACCCCCTGACATCCGCGGGAGGGGGTCCTCCGCCGCGTTCGCCTTCGAGGAGGGGGTCTCATCTTACCTTGGAGGTGCTGGTCTGCAGCGAAGGTTTCTCTCTGACGGGTTGGTGCCTCTGGCTGGGGGGCATGTGAGGAAAGCGGGACCAGCTGGAGGAGCGGGGCTGGCGGCAGGAGTCAGGCCAGAGGGGAGGTGGCAGCTCGAGAAGTGAACAAGTGGATGATGAAGTATCGATCTATGACTTTTGCAGGGCTTTACTTCCATGTTGTCGTTGCTCATCCCCTTCCCGGGTATTCCCTCGCTGGTGGTGGGGGGTCACACCTACAGGCAGTAGCATATCAGCAGGTACAGTGGGTTGCTTGAGGACATGACAATGAATGAACCGTTCCCTCTATTAACCTTCTCCAATTTAGTCCTTCCTTGCCATGGGCTATGTGTGGTTGCTTGGAATTGGGTGTCACGGCAGGGCTGACTTATGTTGCCTTTAAAAACAAAATGCTCTTCTGCGTTTTCTCCTGTTACTGAAGAAAATTGCAGCAGGGAAGTGAACTGGTAGGCATTCCTGTGCAAGAAGCTGGATGTAGAAAGGACCTGGTGCATGTTGGAGTCTAATGACAAGGGTCTGAACTCTCTGATGTGGAATAGGTTTAAAAGCTTGTGCTGGAATGTCTGCAGTGCTGTTGGGTGCCACCTGGGAGCAGGGTGGACTGGTTTGAAGCTTCTGTCTTGTAAGTGTGTTAGCACCAGGAGTGTGGATGTGCAGAGCACCCCTGGTTTTGTTCAGAGGAGCAGGATGTCTTATGGAGCAGAAACTCAGGGTTTGCTACGGAGCTCTGTGAAGAAAAGCTGCGGAAGGGGAGTGGAGGGGCTGTTCTGGCCTGAGAGCAGCTGGTTTTTTCCAAGTAGAGAAATTGGAGCTGGATGTGAGGGAAGGGAAGGGAGGGGGAGCAGTGCTTGCCGTTGAAAACAGAACCCTTCACAAAAAATGGCAGCAAATCAGCCTCCTGGCTTTTGCTTCTTTAATATTTACCAGGCCCTTTTAGCAATTCCCTTGGTTGTATCATGTTCTCTAATGGAATCTGGATTTGGATTCCTACCTGGCTGACTCAGAATTTATACCTGGACCCAATCTCTCTCCAGTGGTTTGACCTAACTTGTTAAAGAATTTATTTTTAACCTTACACTAGGTAACTTGAAAGCAAGCAAGGCTAAATCACTTTGCAGGATTAATGATGTTTTGTGGCTCCTGAAAATGAGCTGGCTTCTGTTTTTATTACCTCAATAATCTTGGTAATCTTGGAGGTGGACATGAGTGGGAATTGGACAAGCTCTGTTCTACTTTGTTCTAGTTGTACTTTTATCAGTGTGTTGATTTTGAAAACTGTCTATAGTAAAAAATGCGTGACATTTCTGAAATTTAGACAGTTTCAATTGTTTTGGCCCATCCTCCATAAAGCTTCTGGTGCCATGACTTACAGAAGGGTTTGATCATTTGAGGGGACATGGAAGCTACAGCCTCACCACTAGGATCTAAGGAAGCTAGGGGGAAACCAACAAAATAGTCTTGTCTGTTACCAGAAGCTGTTGTTTTAAACTTTTTTTTTTTTTTTTGGTTTGGCTCCTCCATATTTTGAAGCTGCTGTTCTAGAACCTAGAAGTAGATTGTTGGTGTTCTATATTTATTTCTTCCATGAACTTTTATTTTAGGTGATTATTTCCTTGTAAAATGCCTTTTTTTGGTACGCTTTATGTTTGTTGCTGGTGTTGTCCTATTGATATTGGTCATAGCATAGTAACATGCTGGTGAGCAGTGCTTAAAAGGTGTATGTGTCATATACTGTTAATGCTCTATTAATAATCATCACTGGGAGTCTTACTATTAGCAGTAATGCAGTTTCAGTCACATTTAGTACTGGTACTTAGAATAGGTTCTTCATGAAAGACTAGGAGTAAAATTTCAGACCTCTTATGAATATTTTAATTTATCTTTGTTTCTTATTTGGTTGAAGCACAGGGGCAGGACTCTGAACACCCGAGTTCAGTGCTTTGCACAGCCTTGTATGCGCTTGCTGAAGGAGAAGCCAAGTGACTTGTCCTCTTTGTAAAATACAGATTAGAGAAACTGTGTTGTATTTGCAGGCTTCAGAATTATTGAATGGATGGTGCTAGAGCAATTACAATTTCTAGCAGAATGTTATTCTGCTAGAGCTTTTGGTGAATTTTAGGTTTATTTCTCATACAGTCTGTTTACTTGTAGCCCATTGGGTCCCCTGTGCTTTTCAGAGAAGACCTAGTTTGGACTTGCACTGTTTTCCATATGACTTCCCTAAACAGGTTACATTCATTAAAGTGAGAGCTGGGATGAAAGGTTGTGAAATGCCTCCTTTGCAATTACTTCAGGTTCATATTTTACAAAAACTGTACAAAGGGTTTGTCTGTTTTGCTCTAACATGAAAGTCCACACTCTTTGATTTTGGCCATCTGCACTGGGAGTCTGTTGGAACTCCCCGTCCGCCTGGGGCTCCTGCAAGGCTGTTCCTTCCACAGGTGTGGCACCCTCAGCCTTTCTCTCCCCATTACTTCTCAGTGCTTCAAGGAGTAAACAGGGACTAAAGACAGGCAGTTTGAAGGTGGTATGATCTGATGCCTAAGATCTCGTGGCTTGCTCAGCCTGCTTTTACTACATCATAAATATTTTGCTGAGCATATTGTTTTACTTATGTTCTCTTTAGATTGTAAAACCTGTAAAATAGGTTATGTGAACAAAGTGCAGCTCTCTTGGATGGAGTTGTTTCTATTCTCAAAGCTATTGAAATTCTATTTCTTTTTGTCCAGCTTTCTTTGTGGAACCTGCACAATATTGTGGCTTCTTTTGAAGGTAAAATTGTCAAGCTGTTTTTTTCCACTCTCTCCCTAGGCTTCTTAAATCAGTCTTCCAACAGGTGAGCTTGGAGGACTCCTTAACCTGGCTGAGCATAGCATTTTGCATTAAAAACAATGAAGTGTTTCCCATGTTGAGAGAGCTTTGACCTTTCTTGTGACTTAAGGTTTGCCTGAAATAATATTCCTGTGGTGAACTCTATGGTTTTGTTTTTCTGCTATATCATACAGGAAATACAGTTTATTGCTGTAGAAGATGCATGTTCAATGGAACTGGTGTTGCAGAATCATTCAGTATGTGAATCTACAATTAAATGAAGAAAACACAAATACTTTGTTAATCTCCAAATTTGAATCATCAGGCTCTACTTTTTAAAACTGTTTCAGTGTGGAGAGAAAAATGCTTACCTCGGTCTTTTAGGCCACCCTGTGGTTGAAGGTGTAGGATTTGAATTCACTAGTTATGACCATGTTCCTAAACATTTTTAATGGTTGGCTATAGAGAGAGGAAGTCTTTGTGCAGTTTTATTGTATCTGGCATTGGTTTCATCTAGAACATTTCATTTGTGTTTCATACTACTAAAATAGTGTTTCTGGAAGTAGGGTGATACTTTAGCGACCATATTTAGATTGCTTTTGAGGAAGGAAAACACAGTATTTGTTTCTACTCTGTTTTGTTTAGTGGTTTGATGGTGATGAATGTATAGTGATATGGAATGAAGCATATGGCTTCAGAAATATTTTTGCTTCCTATTCCAGTTTGTTTTTAAATGTTAACTGAATCATGGCTATTTTGTCCTTAGTGCTTGACTTTGTACTGTTTAATTATCTATGTTTTTCCAATTTGAAAACTATTGCTGATTTATTTTTTTCTCTGCTCTTCTTTGATTTTCAAAATCTTAAGTTGTCTTACACAGTTTCAGTAACAGCAATCTGAAAGGAATCCTGGTGCCAAACATTGCAGTGCTGTTGAGCTGTACACAGTATATTGTATTCAGGAAACTGTGGTCCATGCATTTGATGGGTTGTGCCCCAAGGGATGGATGTCTTCTTTTATTTCAGCTTTCAGTCACACATTCTGGAGATCACTGACTTGTGATCCATTTTTGAGACTGACATAAGGGAGACCTAAGTTAGTGATGTTAACGTCGGGTGACTAAGTGTGATGAGGGGGAGCAGTACTGCGCTTCCTGGTCTTGTGCTTCACTTTCTTTTATTAGCCACTGAATGAATTTCTGAATGTTTTGAACATGGTTTAAGTGCCAAGGGGTAGCTGTCTGAAATTTGTTTTAGAGAAGGATTGGAATAGACTTATGAGGTTGGTGAAGTTAAGTTAATGAGTACATAAAAGTGTTTGTTTTTTTCTTAGTGTTTGAGAAAACACTTTCTGACACATATCTTCAACCTGTTGGGTTTCTTTGCTGTTTCTTGATGTGCCAGATTAGCAGCAATGCCCAGGAACTCTTCTTTGCATCTTAGAAAAAGGTGGTTATTATTTTTTTGCATAGTTCTCTTGTTATGACTGCAAGTATAAAACTCATTTCAACTTCCTACCTGTACTCCAGTTTTTGTTGTTTACCATTTTATTTGTTGGTGTAGTAGTGTATGTTTCTGGATTTTGTCCCAATTACTTTTAGCCTACCCGATTTAATTGAAGATTCCCTTGATTTTCTCTATATTACTGTTGGAGCAGAAATGCTAGAGCTTAAGAATTGTCTCTAATGAAGCTTGTGGGGTGTTTTTGATAACAGCTTTTCTGTTAAAGGACTGTCTTGCCTTTTTACTTCACTTCATCATGTGCTGGCCTAGGGTGACAGCGATTTAGGAGGTGTTCTAGTCTCCCCTTGCTCGAGCAGCACCATTTACAGCAGATTGCCCTGGACTGTGTCTGAATGTGTTTTGAATATCTCCAGTGGAGACTGCGCCACCTCACTGGGCAACCTGTGCTGTGCCAGTACTTGGTTGCCCCTCAAGGCACAGAAGTGTTCCCTGCTGTTCACAGGGAGCCTCCTGTGTTTCAGCCCTTTGGCTCTGGTTCAGTCACTGAGCACTGTTGAAAATAGCCTGGTTGTGTACTTTTCCTTCAGGTACTTAGACATATTGGTGATGATCACATCCCTCCCAGGCTTTTTTCTCTGGGTTCAGCTACTTGGCATAGTCAGATCTGTAGTCCTTCAGGCAAACTCAGTTTATTTATGTCCTTACTGGCCTTTGAGAAAGAGATGGATTAAGCATTGAATTTAATATGGGTGATGTGGTATTCACAGTAATTAATGATTCTTGGTTGGTTGAGAAATGGGTGGGTTTAGAGAAAGTACTGTGAGAATGCAGTAAGAGGCATATGTCAAATTTGAATAATTTCTGTGCTTGCAAATGAGGACTAATTGCCTGTCCTGGTTGTAGCTGAATTGAAAACAGTAATTCAGCAGTCTGTGAGGGAAGAAACAGGTTGAACACTTGATTGTCTGATAGTGATAGAATTGCCAAGGTCCTTTGTATGTTCTGTCTAGGAATTGCACGGATTGCAAATTATGACTTCAAGTACAATACATCATTTAGGAGAGGTTAGACTGAGTTCCTACTGCATATTGAACTGTCCATTTGTGAAGCTATGTACATCAAAAATATTTTTGAAAGTACTTTTTAATGAGACTAAAGCCCACACTTTGCAGAACTATGTGAGTCCGAAATTAGAAGCTGACTGGACCAGCCTAATTTTTGTACTCGCGCAAGTCCAGACACTTTTTCCGAAAACCCCAAGACCCCCACAACTGTAGAGAAAGGTTGAAATAAAGTTAGATGGTTAAAATTACTTTCATAGTCAGGATTATTGAATGTGAGAGGTGCTGGGATGGCTCTTGTAGAACAGTCATCCAAAAGGGAACGTCACTGAGGTGTAGTTTCTGCTAGGAAACCTGCCTCAAATATTTGGTTGACTTTGCTCCCTTGCTGATTTTTCTGTGGATTGCTGGGGGGTGCTTTTGAGAACTTTCATCATGAGAGAGAGCGAAACAAGAATGTGTATAACTTTTATATTGTTCTTAATAAACAAATCCATTAAAATGACAGATCAAGAGAAGATGTTCAAGTGTTTCATTAGTTATGAAATTACTCACCCACTATAAAATATGATAAAATATAATGCAAGAAACTGCAGAACCATCCCATTTCAGTTAATTTTACTACTTTAGTAAAATTGAACACAAAAACATATTGAGGGAGGCATCTTGCCTTTTAGGTGAAAACAAGGTGATGTTGGACATTTGAGCCAAACTGTGGCAACTAAAGGCCTTTCCACCCACCAAAAAAACAGATAGCTGTTTGGAACTGGAACTGAATATAGGGGAAAACAAATGGAAGAGTTGAGCAACTGGAGTCAGCATCATTTTCCTTCTTGGGACTTTGTTTAGGAGTGGTGAGGTGACAGGAACTGCTTTTATGGCCATAGGTCCCCTTTATTGACGGACCCTGATTGAAAAGCTGACATATAACTCTTCCTCCTTTTCCAGTTGCTCCACAGTACTGGAGAAAAGTTTGGATCAGTTGTTAGCATGGACTTTTGGTGATACTTTCTTTGACTTAACATACAGGTTCTAATGCAGTGTGTAAAGGTAGAAGGACAGAGTGAGTTGCTTGTGAAGGAGGAGGAGGAGGATGTGCCTTGGGTCTAGTTACAAGACGGGTTTGGGGTGGGGGGAAAAGGGGGAAGAGTTTGGTATTCTTGATCTTGATATGATGGGTTGCTACTTTGATTTGTTTGTTCAGATTATTTGGAGCCTGGTTCATATAAGCAGAATCAGTAATGCTGGGGAACCTTAGGTGTGTCTTTACAAACAAACAAAATTCCTGCTTTGATGAACTGCACTGAAAGTGAGTGATGAAATAATGCCAGGCATGATCAGCCCCGGTGGAGTACTTGTGGGAGAGAAAGCGGTCTCAGTTCACAACATCCCATTTGGCTGTTAAATCTGCCTGGTGAATTATTTGACACTGAGACTATGTTTCAGTCCTTTGAAACGGTGTTGCTCTTTTAGTGTGTAGTGGCTGTGTCTCTGGTAGTGTTGACTGCAAAGCTGTGAGGTTGTTTTGCATCTTACTTTTGGTATTCCTACAAATGTGTTTTTGTTCTGCATTTATGGCTATGTGTAGTGTAGCATTGACAACTTGCTGTATCCCCCAGAAGCTTATATATGAACAGATATGCTGGAAAGACTGTGGAAGTTTTTTAAGATAATATTTTTTTTTCTTTTCTACAGCAGAAATGTTGAAGGGGATAAGCTATCTCTTCTGGCATTCAGTAATTCTGAGGAAAGTTAATTCTCTTGGTAGATTCAGTTAGTCATTCTGTTGAATAAAATAAGAACATTACTACCTCTTACATTTCCTGAAAAATCTCAACTTCTCAGGTTCTCTACCAGGTGAAGTAACCTCACGTAAACATAGATCAAACATGGTGCTAAACTTTGCTAAAATGTATATATGAACTTTATTGATTTTGTTGTAGTTAAAACCTAAAAGCATTAATGTGGAAACATGGCAAAGCCTGAAAATGAAGCTTCACACTAGGCTGGTTTATCGAAATGCATGTCTGGGCATTATAACTCTATTGTATTTTATACTGGTATGGTGTTTATGGCTGGAGAGGTGTGGGGCTCTGCTTTCCTGAATTCTCAAAGACCAGCTGGGAGGAAGTGGTATGTTTAGTTCTTCCAGAACTTGGTGTACATTGACCTCCCAAGGATTAAGTTTCAGGGGTATATCAAAGCTTGCATCTCTCTTTTTCAAAAGTTTTATGTATATATATATATTTAAAATCACTGAAATTTCTACTTTAAAGAAAAAGTGGAAATATCCCCTCTGTTTTACTTAAAAAATAATAATTTAAAAATATTAGGATCTCTGTTAAGCTTCAGATGATTTTAAAAGAAAAAAGCTCCCCAAAAGCTCGTCTTGAAGATGATGGGAAAGTTTTCCAGTTATGTTAAATTCAAAACGTCACAGCTCCAAGAGACTTAAGGTTAACCAAAACACTATCATATGTGTCTGGAACTTACACTTTCAATTCTTTTACACAGTTGGATATCTTGCTAGAGCTCTAGAAGAGTGCAGCTAAAGAAATACTTGTTTGTAGTGTAGTTTGAGATTTGTAGTGTACTTCTAATGGTTCAACAACTTGCATTTCAGTCATGGTAAAATGTTTGCTGACAAGTGAGTTCCAGATAAATGTTTATTTAATTTTAGTTGCCTCTGAAGTAAAACTACAGCCTTTAGTGTGTTCACATTAGTTTGTAAGGTTGCCTTTTATTTTTTTTTGTTTTATTCACTAGGTTTTGTCCTAGTTTTTCTTCTCACTTAATGTTGTTGCATTCCTTGATCTCTGTTTTATTCCTCATTTGATTTTGGTAGGAACTGATAAATCAGTTAAACAAAGGTTTCTGTTCTCAAATGTGCTTGCATATTAGAATATATATGAAAGTCTAACATAATCTCAGATATGGAAGGCCTTACTCTTGGTGATGTGTGTGCTAGGAATTTTCTGGGTTTTATTTGTTCTGTATACAAGATTTGAGAGTTTAGAATGGTTTTAAGGGAAGTTATGTCTCTGGCTCTTAGAATGAGATAATTCATTTAAACATACTTTTTCCTTCCCTTTCTTCTTTTTTTGGCAAAATCAAATCTAAAAGGAGCACAAAATGTTTTACTTGGAAATATTTACAACTCTTCAAATGGACTTTCATTAATAAGTGGAAGTAAAAATTCTGCTCTTTTAAGTTGCTGTTTTCAGCAGTTGTATGTGTACTCCATAATGTTTAAATGCAGTGTATTGAGAGTTGTTTTATCCCATTGATATCTGCATTTGATCCTGTGCAGAAATTCCTGTGATGTAGCTGCGAGCTCACAGTATCTTCCAACAAATCTCAAAAACTCAGTTCAGGGCAGTGTTCTTTTGAATATCAAAACTAAGGTCATTCTAATGCCTTTTTCCTTAGAGTTTTAGAGCATAGCAACAGGGTCGGTAAGTGTGGTTTTTCTAATATTAGACATCAAAAACTGGAGGAACTAAAAGGACAGCACCTACTTAGATGAGGCTTGTATACTTCCAAAAAAACTACCCTAAAGCCCTGCAGAACAGCAAATTTCAGTGTTCTGAAGGTGAAAAAATGAGTGGGTTTTTAGCCATTTACTTTCTGCTGATTGCAGTTTTGAGTGACTGCTATCTCTTGTACTTTTTTCCCTGATCAGAAGAGGTGTGTTACATTCTTCCTTTTAAATTTTTATTTTTACTTTATTCTACTGATTCAGGTTCTTACTAGTTTTCAAAAAGCCGTATTTTGGACAGTGTACTTATTGAACTTGAAAAATAGTCTTGTGTTAAACTGAGAACACGTTTAAGGCATCATACTGTTCTGCATTTTAAACTTGCCTACTCTTGGTTTCTGAATTTGTTTACAGTGTCATCTTGGCTTTTTCAGCAAGTGTGCTTAACAGCCCCCTGCTGTGCTAGAATTTTTGAACAAGGCTCTGTAAATGACTGAAAATTATTACTGCATTTAAAAAACTGTTACTTAAGCTTGTAATGCAATTTTTAGAACTTGTAATATTTTATCTTGGTTATTCCTTGCTTATGCTTTGCTTGATTTCTGTGTACATACAGCTTTCTGGTTTGCTTGGAGAAAACTGATGTTTACAACACATCTTCTGAAATTATTTTCAAGATTGTCTTTGTCAAACCATTTGTTTAGTGAAGTTTTTATAGGTGCAGTATGCTCTCTGTAGCTGGTACCTGTAATTTTTAATGCTGTTGCTAGAGTTGAATACTGAAGTTAGCACAATGTGTATTCCAAGTGCAGTCTCAGAATTCACATGTGTACTGATGGTGGCGTGTACAGTTAGAATAAATAAGCTGTTTCAGGACCTGGGTATAGAGTACAACTCCATTTTGTTTCACAAGTGAGTAACTTCATCTTGCAGGAAAGTGCTTGGTCTTTCAGACTTTCAGTGGTAAAATGGACAGGTCACTACTATCTTCTTGGAATGTTTTAGAAAACACATTTTCTGCTTAGGCATTTTAATATTGCCTTGAACACTATATAATCTGGCATACCTGTGTGGAACTGGGGACTGTGATTCATTCCTATGCTGTACTCAACTAACTCAGACTACAAAAATATGTTAGAAGGGAATGTTAACTTGATGAAGACAAGGGAATACATTAATATGAAAAGGAATTTTTTAATGGCTTAACAATAGGAAGGGAGTTTTGAAGAAAAGCTTTATATACTTGTTCAGATTTTGTGAACTTAAAAAGACGGTATTACTCTTGCCCTTCTGTGAATTTCATTGTGAGCTGGTTTGGGTTGGAAAGAAGTAGTAGAGGAGAATGACAGCTTACTACTGGAGACAGCAAACACAAATAACATTTAAGTCACACCAGATTAGCAGATGAAGGTACAGATGGAGCTGGAACAGTGGCCATGGGTCTTTGAAAAAGCATAGAGGTCATTCTCCACCCCATTTATGTTTAGAGAGAAAGTAAATACTGAATTAAATACAGTAAAACTGTAGGCAGTTTGATGCTTTATGTGGGCACCTTGTCTCTTCGATATCGTCCTCACAAAATTCAAGAAACTAAGAAGTGAGAGATTAATTTAATTTTGATTTAATTTCAAGGGTGAGAGCAGCCTGGATGACTGTATTCCTGCTGTTAGATTGAATTCTGCATAGAGGGCTTTTTGTTTGCCTACTCCTTTCTAGCAC
>VYZP01020599.1:1073-25215 GCA_013400635.1 Hypocryptadius cinnamomeus
AGTAGGAAGATAACCATCACCCAAGCACCACTGCCCTGCTTTTACTCACATACTCTCACTGAGAACATCCACCAGAACTAAGCAATCACATTCTCAAAAACTGGGCATCCCACTGATGTTGTTGCAGTCATTATGCACCAGCCTAGAGAAGCTGTTTTCAGTAGCATGAACAAAAATTACAGCAATCTGATACATCAGCTTTCTTACCCACTCCAATATATACTGAAATTTTATCTAGACTTGTATCCACTGCTTTTGTTTCCACCAGGTCTACAGACATCTCTTCACAGAGGGATGTCAGAGCTCACCTCCCACTGCTACTGATCCCTCTTAGTTACATCCTCTTGAAAGAAAGGGTGATGCCCTAAGTATTAACTTTATATATCTCTAAGCTACACTAGTTCACACATGTAAAAACATACAGCATCAAAGGAATTTGAGAAGCACTTAATGCATAAAATCTACTATCTGCTTTCAATCTCTTCAAATAGTTCATATGCTAGGGCTTTCTTTTGCCTCAGCAGCTACTGCAAATTCACTGTTCCCATGCTTGCAGGTTAAACTACTGGAAGAAGCATATACAGTCAACTACTTCAACCCCACTGCATTAAACCTACAGAAAAACTCAGCTGTTATCACCAGCAAAAATGTTTTCCAGAAACTCTATTCTTTTCTACCAGTGTACCTCAAACTAACCTAAAATGAGCAGCAATTTCAATTCTTATAGGAACATGATGGAACAAATGAAGCTGTGAGACCTGTCCACTCTAATTTTTTGTTAAGCCAACATTCTCAGGGAGACCTGAGAATGACTTTCAAACTCCAGACTCAGGTTTTGTTTTATAGAAACTACAGCACAATTATCTCACTTGGGGGAAGATCAGAATCCATTTTGCCAGATAAAATAGTAAGAAAATAATATGTTAACAAATTTTCTCCTTTTCCCCTGTGTCACTGAATAGTATTAGTCAAACCCAGGGACTTTTAAGAGCACTTTGATCCCCACACAATTACCTCTGGGTGTCTAGGAAGACTCTGTCCCTTCTGTGGCAGGGCAGCATCTGGACTCTGTTCTTTTCAAGAGTCTCCTTGCTGTGGAACAGGCTTCCTGCACTCTTACACAGGCTGCTTTTTCTCCTGACCTATCCTATGGTCTAGAAGAACAGTTGCTCTCAAGGGAGGAAGATATTTCTAGCTAAATTTATCATTTATTTTTCAGGAAACTTAGAGTAAGAACTGAGAACTAAAAGGTAAAAAAATAGTATATTTTTCATGATAATTGCTATTTTTGTTCAGTTCTTTTGGGGTTTTGAGGGTTGTTTGTTTGTTTTTGGTTTTGGTGCTTTGTTGTTTTCCCTGTGGGTATTGGAAACTGATATACTTCTACATTTTAAATTATTTTAAGTATATTTTTGGGGGTTTTTTTGTCTTTTTATGGTCTTGATGTGGAATTTCCAAAAGTCATGCAGATGTTTATCTCAGTAATGGTTAACTCTCCTGTTACTATATATATAAGCAATTCCTTTAAAATATTATTGAGCCTTGAATGGTATTGATATCAGACTGTTGCCATTTGTAGTTCTCCAGCCACTTCCCCTACATGCAGTTTTCAGAAAGCCTGTTGCAACATGCCCTGGTGTTCTGGCATTCTTGTTTAGACATGACCAATTTCCCCAACACAAGCAAGTACAGCTTTTGAAGTTGTGTTAACCTCTCCAGTTAAGGATTTTTTTTCCTGTGCCTTTGCTCAGATTGCCTGTGCATTACATCAGAATTAAATATATTTCTTACTGAATGCTGAGGTAAACTACCCTACTTACTAGTTTAATTTGCTATTTTTATTCCAACTGTCTTTTATTTCTGTGGATAAAAAAGATTTGCCAGTTTGGGTTGCTTTCTCTTGCAAGTCTGAACAGGAGTTCAGTTGTCATAATTCTATTGTGCATTTAAAATCTCAATTACTCCCCCAGAACTTTGTCCCTACAAGCAATTTTATTTTTGATCAATGATTTAATCTACAAATTACAAACCTCCTATTGAAAATCCCTTTATTTTCTGCTGACTTTTCATTCTGCAATATTTCCCTATGGTTTTTGTCCCCTTTCTTTATGTGTTCAAAAAAATTTTGAAGCAGGCACCTTGATGAAATTCCAAGATTCTTGCCACTCTCTGTCAAGAGACCATTCTCTGTTCTATTATAGTGGACATTTTTGGGGAAATCTGCAGGTAATTAGCAGTTTTTTCTGAGACCCAAATTGAAACACCCTATATGAACGTTCCTATATTTTCTATGTTATATATTACATTTCTTCATCCAATCAAGGATAGACCTGTCTTGAGAGACAAAGCAGGCTTATTAATGTGCATCTCCTGGCAACTAGGAGACAAACTTCAGCATCTAATCTTGACTAAGATAGCTACTGTGATAAAACAGTCACTTCTTTAATAATTTGGCAAACTCTGGCAAGCTCCACTGAAGCATGTGAAGGACAAAAGCATGATAACACATACCATCACTTACTTTGCACTTAGAAAGTCTCCTCTAATTTCCCAAAGGGAAACAGTGATATCTTGTGTAAATGAGTTGCTTCAGATATCCTGAGACTCTTTCTAATGGCTCGTACATTCTACACCAGAATTGCATATGTTATTTTTTTATCAGAGAGCATTTCCAGAAAAAAATGGAAGCATATTTTAACTCCTTTTTTGCGGAGGGGGGATAAGTGGAAAAACCCCTTTCTTTTTCCAAATGCGTAACAGGAAGATAAAGACGAGTATGTGGCCTGCTGTAAAATCTCATCTGAGGTATACAACACCCTGCTGCAAATAAGGCACAGAAACACGTGTTTTTAAATGTTGATGAGAATCATGAGACAGAAAACTTAGGGTGTCAGGCCAACAGGTTGTCTCATGAGATGAAAGATAAAAGTTACAGAAAATTCTATCTGATAAATAACATTTTTCTCAAAGTGTGGTTTAACTCACTAAGTGTAAATAAAAATAGTGTAGACATACAGAGGCTTTTGAAGATACACTTCTACCAAACATGATTTCAATCTCTGGGGAGCAATCCACCTGTTTCAACAGCAGCTTTCTCCAACCTCAGGCACAAGTCAATTGCCAATGAAACTTACTGGCATAATGGAATGTCATCTTTGATGATGCATTTTCCTCCATTTTTGCAGTATTCTTCAGGACAAGCTGCAAACAAAAAGGTACAAATTGTGATTTGCCCCTCTTTTTTATTACATTTGTCATTATCTGATTTTCAAAATGGCAAAATATTCACACCTATTCTTTTGAGTGCTTAGCACTTCCAAAACTTCTTATTTTAGATCTGGACTTGGTGATACAAGTGTGAAGTCATAAGAATATTACAAGCAATGGAGTGCTCTTGAGCTTATTGAAATCCTGACACTGCACTTGAACAGGCTTTGAATTTTTCTCAAATGAGATTTTTGTCTGACTGCAGAAAGGGAATTTTTGCTACTTTCTTGATTTTCAAACAACAAGAACATATAAAATAAGACCCAAAAGAATTGAACTAATATTTAATTGGTACCTAAGACAACGTTAATATTAAAAGGTTTTATCAAGGGCTGATGAACAGACAATCCTTTGTGACCAACCCTTCTATTAAAGATATTCAGAATTTTAACACTTAGAACCATATTCTCATAAGAACAAGGGAAATCAGTCTTTAAAAGACAAAAGTTGTGTAAGTACTTAGTGATATTCTTTAAAACCTCTTGATGTCCCTTAACTTGGATTTCCACATCATCACATTTATTTTTGCTGGAGCTTAGTTTTACATTGCTTTAGCAAGAAAAAAGCCTCAAAGTAAAAAAAAACCACAAACAACAACAACAACAACAACAACAAAAACCAACAAAAAACCGAACCCTCAATCTTCTTCAGTATGAAAATAATTGGCAATATACTAATTAGACCTAAAGAGTTTTGAATATATGCAAAATGAAATTGTTTATTGCAGCATATAACAGTGCTATTCAGTGTAGACACCTCCAGTTTCAGGACTAAATTTTGAAAAGTGCATTATTTACTGAAAAGAGCTGCCTTCTGAAAAAATAGTAGAAGACTTTTAAATTATTGCTATGCATGTCTACTACTTTATGTTCTATATTCTTTTATATTGAATTAATTTCTGAATAAATTCCTTTTAATTTAAAATAATTTTTATAAATCAAATTTACCAAGTATGAATTCTCTCATCATTGTAGAAGTGGTATTTTTTAATGTTGAAATATGATTCCTTCTCTCATATGAGCAACCTGGGCTCGTGAAGGCGTCCCTTCCCAAGTCAGGGGCATCGCAAATTTATGATCTTTAAGGTCTCTTCCAACCCAAACCATTTCATGATGCTATGAGAGATAGTGAACACAATATTTGTGGTCAAATTTCACTCCCAAAGAAACTTGTGGATGCCTCCTACCAATAAGTGTTTGTAAAACTTTTAGTTCATGAAGACACATTTAATATATTATAATGAATTATATCATTGCAATACATATGTATTGCGAATTTTATCACATGACTCATAAAAATTATAAAAAGAGAGAGTTAAATTCTCAGCTAATGCAACTTGAGCAAAGCTGGCAGAGTACCATCAGCACAGAACTGGTCAAGAGTTTATATCTGTCTTGGGGAAGAGATGCACTATCTTTCTGTAATTGAAGGGGACATTTTGAATCTAGATTTAATTATTTATATCACTATCATCTATGTATTTTTTAGATTTTGTTAATAAAAATCTAATTCACATTGAATGTGTATTATTGTTCTCTACTTATCTTTCTCCACCATTTAACTACTACAAATCAAACCTGAATATTTTGTCAAATGCACTGTGTTAAAACAAATGCTAGTTAGTTTATTTTCCAACCTGGATTTTTAATACATTTGGGAAAAAAAACTAAACAACAAACCCACAAATAAGCAAGCCTTTTACTCAACAATATGAGTTAACTCAACTGGCTAAAATCAAGGGAAGTCCTAAAAGTATACCACAAAAGTTGGGGTTTTTTTGAGCAATGTGTTTATATGGTAAGAAACACCCCCTATGAAGATGTAAAGATTTAAAGCACATTATTCTTCATCTTTTTATCACTTTCATTTGTGTCATACTTTCATCAGGAAAATTCATGCCTAATATAATTTGACAAAGTTTTAGCAGAGGAACCTCAGTCAAGTTTGAGGACTGCCAAAACATTCAGTAAAAAATAACTACACTTTCTTTGTTTCAAATGATTTTTTAATGCAAAACTAAGTACCTGAACAGCCAGACTCATCAAGACTGGAATCAATGCAGTCTGCAATTCCATCACAACGTTGGGAGAGTGGTATACAATGATTAGTTGAAGGACATAACAAAGAACCATTAGAACAATCTTTAATGGCTGAAATGAAAAGTAACATGGTCGTTATCATCAGCTGTATTTTTTTCTCACTGTTCAAAAACTAGCAGAAAACTTGATTCATACTGTAGGATATGAACTTGCAGCTGTGTGACCTCTCCAAGCTTTCATCTTCAAAGACATGCAACTTTACTACTGAGATGCTAAACAAGTAAACAAATACAGAGCACAGATGGTACAGAAACCAAATTTTCCCATGTAATATTTGTGAAGGAGTGCATATTAACTCACAATGTTGAGAGTGTATACTGCAAAATCCCAAAGAAAACCAATAAAAAGATATTGGCAAACATAATTAATTCTCTTTCAACAACTAGTTTCAAAATGATGGAATCAATTTGTTTACACATTATTTTTAAAACATTACAGAGGGAACAGTCATAGCAATGGACCTAATGGTCGAAAATTTTGCAGTTAAGGACAATGACACCAAGTTATTGGTGCTGAGGTGAAGAATATAAAGACCACATGGAGGCACTAAGACCAGTAAAGATATGAAAATAAAAATATCCAATTTTCATCTATATTTAATTTTCCAGGTGCAAATGAAACCAATAGAAGGTATAATGATATCACAGCCACTTTGAAAGTATAAAATTTTTAATATTTCATAGGTATTTAACACCAAAACTATGAGAGACACATTTTTGTGCACTACCGAAAACTGATAAATGACTTTTTATTCATTGCTATTAGCACTTCAATCAGATGATGCAGGCGGAAAAGGATGTTGGTCTGTGGAAAACTAATGTATACATCCCACTGGTGTTAATATGTTTTTTTTACACCCTTAGTATTGTAATCAGTCAAAGAAAAGACTAAATAGGTGAAGTAATATACCCTTCCCTAAAACTTCTGTCAAGAAGAGACCCAGCCAAGTAGAACATCTTTAACTGGAAAACAGTTCCAGAATTTTTTTGTTAAATTCAACAAGTAACAAAATCCACTTCATTAGTAGGTATAAACAGTATTATCATAATGTTGTACAACCTAAATGCTATGTGAACTCTGCAGGAAATTCTGTCTGCATAAATCCCTAAGTCATGAAGAAAAGCATTTCTGTGGTAGAAACTGTGGTTTTAGTAGGGACTTGACCAATGTTTTTTTGTCCGGTTGGGGTTTTTTTGTCCTGGCCTCCTTTAGGGCTTTATCCTTAATCTCTGCAAGATGCATTTTGACAGCTAGTCTTTACCACAAAAGAAAACTTTCCCTGATGAATTCCTGAATTCAGAACCCAGAACATTTTTGTTCTGCACTTAAATAGTGCTAAGTGTTTTGTTTTGCACTTAAATGAATAAAATTGCTATGGAACACAAAATGGAAAGTGTCAGTAATTCCTAAACTGAAGTTTTCTAAAATGAGCAGGTAGATTTGATCTGCACCAAGGAAAAAAATAACCATCTAAAATCTGAAAAAAATAAATCCTAACTTTCAATCGGTGCTATTATTAGAGTACACATAGGTTGGAGTTACTAGCACAACAATAAATTTTATAGATCATGCATAAATTTCAACAAAAGAATGAAATTTCTGAGATATTTACTTTTTCTCTCTGACCTTCCCCAGTTGACAAACTTCTATGGGTTTTCAACTGTTAAAAGTAGGAAGCTAAAAATTAAACACTGTCTTGGCATAAGCAGTTGGATCTCAGCATCAGCTGTGACACTAATCAGCTTTCCACCGGTTTAATTCCAAACTAGCACAAATCATTTTCTTTTTGCTTTGCCCTCTTCTCTGCTTTGCTTTGCTTCTCTGAATTATCTTCTTCAGTGAAGAAACAAGAATTACTGCTTCTGTTTTTCTATTTTATACTATCAAGGCTTGTGTGTTTATTTAATATAACCAAATTTTGGAGTCACGATGAAGTTGTTGAAGACTTGACTAAGTCTCCTTCAGACTGAGAACCCCAAAATTGTGAAATATCTATGGAGAATATTTGTTCTTTGAATAGACCAGGATTTAATTTCTTCTTAATCCCTGGGTTTTGTTTTGAAGTCAAAGCAGTAAAATAAACAAAACAAAGCAACATCTCAGTTGTTTGGGCAATACACAAAATCATGGAAATCTTTTGCCTTTCAGATTTTGAGGCTCCACATCAGCTTCTGTGGTGTGGAGTTGGGATGCGCATGTAATAGAACACAGCATAGACGTCTCCACCAGAGGACAGATTGAGGAGGAAACAAGGTCAAATGCAGATTAACCATGTGAGGTTTATTTGAAGAAAGGAACATGCAAAATTTCTACATGTCTTTGGGGTATGTAGAATTCAACAGCAAAATTATCTCCAAAATCATGTCTTCTGCCAACAAAACCACAGAGTTCACTTCAAAACAAGACTTACACAGATAGTCTTCCAAATCCATGCCAGTTTGGGTAGACTACTTTGCTAAATTAAATGGCATGTGCAGTAGCCTACATTTATATTTAGTAGATTTGATAGAAAATATTAAAAAACATGAATTTCTAATACACTGGAAACTGATTTTTTTTGACCAATTTTTTTTTTCATTCTGATAAGGATGAGAAAAATGTTTAAAAAGTTTTAGAGCATGACAGGTTTAGGAAGAAAAGTGTTTATATGTAAAAAGCATTTTTTTTCTTTTTTATACTGTGTAGCTATTTTGAAATTCCCGGAATTAAACATTTGGTCTCACTTCACCTGCTAATAATGAAATATTTTTAAATGGTAGACACTTGCTTTTGTGTCTTTTTTTTTTCAGATGCTTCTCCATGGCATCTCATTGCAGTTACATTTCAAAGCCTATTGACCTTGTGTTTTGTTTGTGAGCCCTTTTCCTTGCTTGGGGCAGAGATTGCTGCTATTTCACGAACAGACTTGATTTCAAAATCCTTGAAAGGTCAGGACTGCCTTAAACATTACTGAATAACAGAACTGCAGAAGCCTATCTTTCTGTCATATCACGATCAGAGGTTACAGAGGCAATGCAAATGCAGCTGACTGATTTAGGGAAAAAATGTGGAAATGCTTGTAAATGTTAACAGAAATACAATTGCAGTTTTTTTAGACATTTACCAAATTATAGCAAGGAAATTAAAATGCATAAGCAAAATTATTTAGAAATGTAAAGCATCTCTGCAAATAATACATTATATGTGGCACAAACAGGGGTTTATTTGAAAAGGGAATGATGAATTTTACACTAAACTTCACTGTGTTGCTCTTTTTTGTTCCTAAAACATCACTGGTTTGGGCAGGGAAGTTACCATTGCCACAACCACCGCCATGGACGTAACTTACGGCAGCCAGCTTCATCTTCGCTGAGGCGGCAGTCGGGCACACCATCGCACAGCAGGAGGGACGGGACACAGCCTTGGGAAGGACACAGGAATTCTGCTTCCTTGCAGGAGCCTGGGGCTGTGGTGGTGGGCATCTCCATGGGGCAGCTCATCTCATCACTTCCATCCATGCAATCTTCCACCCCGTTGCACCGCGCGGCGAGCGACAAACACTGCCGCATGTACGCACAGGGGAACTCGTCACCACTGCAAGTTGGAGGGCGTGGATCAGCTGGTCCTAAAAGAGGAAAAGGAATGTTTAGGGATTCTGTTCTTTCAGTAGTCATTCATACGGCCTTTGAGATAGAAAGGAACTGCTGGGAATGCAGCTGATTTTGGTTACTAAACTCTTTAAAAAAAAGGAACCCAACTTTTATAGAAACGCAGCTCCTAAGTGCAAAATGCAGTATTAAAAATGTTTTGTCTCATATTAACTCCATTGTTGTTGTTGCAGCATTTTCCTTCTAAATCTCAAGTTCAGCATTTATTTTGATCCTATTACTTCTTTTGCCATGTACACATAGAAAGGTTAATACCAAAATATTAATAAATCTTGTCTTTCACCCAGGATCTGGAAAGCCTTAAAATAGCCCTCAAGTTATCATTTTTAGCTAAATTAAGAAAAAGATTTTTATAAAGTAACAATAAAAATTTTTACTGATGTAGTTTTTTATCACTCTGACTCTTTAGCTTAGCTTGATGTGACAGAGAATTAAATTCAAAAATACTAGATAGGTTTCCAGGATACAAGTAAAGAAAAATTTGGCTTTAGAATTTCAAACTTTAACTAATTCAGACAGCTGACAAAAAATAAATGAACAAAATAAATAGATAACTAAATAAATAAATTAAATATTCCATGCTTACATGCATTGCTGGAAGAAAATACTGGGGAAATCTTTTTGTGATCATGTACATAAATAAAGTGTCCCAGGTACCTAAGTCTTTCTTCTTTCCTATTAAAACCATTGCAACTGAATTTTGTCAGCAGAAGCATTAGATCTGTTTGTGGAAACTAATTTCTAAGGAGCTGGCTGTGCTAACGTTATGTTCTTTATAGCATCAGGATCTCCCATGGAAGTGATGTGATGGATTCCTGTTCTTTTTATGTGCAGGGAAAAAAAGAAAAATGTTCAGAATTATATAGCTCCATACATTTAATCTTTCTAGGTCAATTTTCAGTGGTTGACTAAAAAATATAATATGATCATTAGAGACAAGGTAAGACAAATTAATGTCACTTCCTCTGTAAAAGACAGGAGGGAGGAGTTTTGCTGTTGACTTGGGCTGAGGCAAAGGAGACAAGCACAAAAGTCATAGGTAGGTTTAATCTTGGCTTTTGAAAAGGTGCAAGCATTGTTCTCTGCCTCAGATGTCCAATGTTACTGCTGCATTAAGGCATGACACTCTGTAAGGGAGTACATGGATTTTGGCATTATTTTATGACTTTTAATCCACTGGTCATATCTGTATGTTTGTGTATTCTGCAATACCAGGCTGGGGTTTTACAGTGTGAGGACTTTGTTAAAACACCTCAGTTTCAAGGATACCACTATCATAAATAATAGCCTTTTGTACAAATAAATGAACTGTTAATGCATTCAGGTGAACAGAATACCACCATTACTTTACTATCCAGTTGCTTGTGAAGCAGCTATAAGGAGAAAGAGCTCAAAGTTCTGTTTAATACAGACCCTCTATAGATTAGAAATTTTTGACTTTCAAGTTGACTTTATATCAGAAAATCATAATTGAAAAGCTTCATACAATAGAACATGCCTAATAATATTTCATGCCCCTAATTGAATTAAATCTTTTTACTAGAAAAATGTATTTGATTCACTGGATATAATGAAAACATAACAAAATGAATATTGACTCAGTGAAAATAATAACCTAGTGATATTTTGTCCTGTTTTTATTCAGAATTATACCATGCATACCTCAAAGATGTGAACTTTTACATGGGATTGAAAAGATTGTGGTTCCACAGGTGTTTTATAAATGTGTTAGTCTAAAAAAAAAATCTACTTATGCTACTTTAAAAGCCTTATGGAAGTTGGTTTTAGGTAGTTGATAATAGGTGTTCAGATCACATAGTGGATTGATTTTGTAGATTAAAAGTATTCTAGATTTTTGCATTTTTTTCTACTCTGGTCCTATACTTTACCAGATAATAATAGTAGCCCATGAAAATGCTGAATTTGGTTTGTCCTATAGAAACGATATATAAGGCCATGATCCTGCCAAGATCCTGATGAAATGCCATTGGGAGGACATATTTCTCTCTCCATTGACACAGAACTAGTGCTATGAAATCTTGCACAGTGGAGTAAAAAAAAAAACAAAAGAAACTTTTATTTTTAATTTGCACTTGCTCTGGGAAAAAATAAAAAAGTATGATTATATTTGAAAGTACTTCTTTCCTTTCTGTTGTTTCTGACCCTTTCCTCACAGTGCCTAGGGGGCATTTAGGCAGTGAAAATGACTTAAGCTGCAGTCAGTTCTGCTAATGCACATTCTTTTGTCCTTGCATAGTCCTATGTTAGCTTTTCTGTATTTGTTCTGATACTATGGAAATTAACCCAACACAGATACAATATATTTGACTTTGCCGTGGTTGCCTGTTTATGTTGCAGGAAAGATTGCATTTATAATACATTTGTGAGCATTTCTGACCCAGTTTAATTTCCTGTTCTTGACATGTTTATTCACATGCTTCTACCCAAATTTGTTCAGTAAACCGAAATCCACTCTTAAACTCAATATTTCTTGAATGCGTTGCTTGTTATGAATCTGGCCTTGAGTTTAAAATTATTTTCAGACTTTTGTAACCCTGATCAGTTTAGCCTTATGAGCCAAATCACATAATGAGCTTATGCATGTAAATAATCCTGTGCCAAATTCAGTATTTAGAGAAATGCTTGAATGCTCTTTTTGAATGGGGATGATTCTTTTTCTATTATTATTATTATTAATAATATTATTTTCTATTATTATTTTCTATTACTATTTTCTATCATTATTCCCTCTGGTTGTTAGAAAATAATTTTTAGGATGAAGTTCTTCCTGACTTGCATAGCAATTATATTAGAGTGTGCAATATTCACCAAGGGCAGCAAAGATGTGTCCAGGTTGAGTTAGGTGTCAGGTTAACCACGGGTCTTATTGAGGTCTGTTTTATATTTGCACTACATGAAAAAAAATCCAAAGTCATACCCTGAAATAAGTAAAATCCTTTTAGATCAGAACAGTGCATGAGATGAGAATGTACTTCAAAGCTCATGGAAGTATCCCTTGCTTATTAACTCACGTGATATGTTAATTAGTTCACATGCGTTTGGTTTCAGATACAATAGAAAAATTGTGCTCTGGTTGGTATTCTGTAAGAAGTTATTGCCAGGGTCTGCCAAAACTCTACCCCGAAGTTCAATCTATTTCCTTTACATAAAGTAGTTTCTAAATGTTTTTCCTAATTATAAATTAAATCTGCCTGGTAAAAATTTTGAAAATTTATAAAAAACATTAATTTGTACAAAGCTAACAACTAAAAAAAGCTAATTAAGAATATGCAAATGTAGAAAACCATTAACTAATTCCAACTGAAATCTCCAGCAACGTTAATGAAAAACTAATTACTTATATTCAAAGCTACTGTCTATGTAATTATTTATTTTAAGCTCATCATTGCAGTATCTGCTACTGACACATTTCCTTCGAAAAAGTGGGAATATTCATTCTGTTTTCTTGCCACTGTGAAGAATTAAACTACAGTGTTAACACTACAATGTGGTTTGCAGCAAAAAACGAGCTGGCAGTAATGAGAGATTTGTCAGAAACACCCTCCATGTGCTGACTCACACAGTAGCACACTCACACAATTTAGCAATAAATACTAACTTTAAATGTATGCATATCTGTGAACCTAATATTTTCCTCTTGTATGTATGTATGAAAGTCATTTAAACAGCAGAATCTGAAGTGAAGCCTTTCCAATGCAATTTGGACCATTTGTGGCCCACACATGCGTTCTGTCACTTAATATTGTTTGATTCAACAATTGCCTAACACTGGCATGCCAAGAAAATATTTCCCTCGCCTTTTCTGAAATGCAGAAAAGATGTTCCCAAGGCAGCACTCATCTCCTGAGTGCTGTGTGACTCTCATTTTCAGACCACATTCAGGCATGCAGGAGACATTGTACAGGTTATTTTTTTCAAAAGCATTATCTGTTTGAAACTGTTTAAGGATTTGGAGATAAATCTACTGAAAATGATAAGTTCTAAGGAAGACAGTATAAAAGCTTTAGCTTTTTGTATCCAGGCTGCATGCTCACTGAAAAGCACAACTAAAAATCCTCAAGAATTCAATATTTGCACACAGATGAAAAGCAAACTAAACAAAAACAATTTGAGAAAAAATAAGCTCTGCATGGTAAAGCACTGAGTCTGAATTTAGATCTGCATGAAAAACAGCAGTAAATTGTTGATGTTCCATTATAGCTAAAGAAATCATGACTTTTCAAGAAGAAAGCTGAGTACATGTCCTTATTTACTTTACTTTGCACTCAGTGTTTTATTTTGCACTTTTTTTTTTTACCTTGCATATGGCAAATAACCAAAATTAAAGAAAGGGTTTAAAAATGTGCATATAACCTCTACTTGTACACCATAAAAAAGACATTTTAATTAGGTCCTAAAACCTGACATTTTAATTTGGTCCTATGTCTTTTGAAACTTTCTTGCACAGCTGTGCTGGATGAGTTATAATCTACAGTCCAGAAGTGCTACCTTACATGCACCTTCACACTTTTATGAGAAGTTAAGTAGCTGAGATAGATATTAAAAAAACCATAAAAATCAGACCAGTGTTTAAAGCAAATAAAATTTGTTATGCACTGTTCCGTGAACTGCAACAACTACAGCTGGATATATCTCTATTTCATTGTTGTCAGATCAAACAGGTGTTTTTAAATACATTTTTATTACAATGTGCAAACCATCAAACCACATTTAAAGTAAATAGAACTCATGAGCTGATGATTTAGGAGAAAAGAGCCTTTACAATATGAAAAGTGTAAAGTCAATAAGTGCTCATTGTCAAGGACACAATTATATATTTGTGGGATAGGGATTTGTTAAAGGCAAACTGTTCTTTGATGAATATTTTCTATACACTTATGTTTTGCTGTATTATTGCCTTTGTCATCCATGGAGCACATGATCCTGTTTCCTGACTGTAAAGCAAGCACTGCAAATATTTTGCTCATGAATCACAGGGATTCAGTCACAGAAAACCATAGAACTGCTATTACCCAAATGCTAACATAAAATAAATGTTTGTATTACACAGTCATTACCACAGCAAGCAGCACACAAACATGCTTAATTTGAATGAAGCAACACCTCCAGGCTATCCTCCTTTTTTCTGCCTTTCCTCTTCAAATACAAAGATCTTTGGTGCAGAGTAGGTCCCCATTTATATTTACATATCACCTGTAACAGTGAATTTTAATTAAGCCTAGTGGACATTGCCATTAGAGTCAACACTAGGGAGCTTGAAATAAAGTTACCCCATATGCTGTTAGGCAGCACCACCTCAGGTGTATCAGAGCCTGCTCTAAAGTCCATTTAAGTAAATGGGATAACTCATATTGATTTTAATGGGCCTTGCATCAGACCCTTGAAAACCAACAACCTGTCTGATATATTTGCATAAGTGATTTGCCTAGTACACGTAATAAAAACTGTGGACCTATTAACTATAGCTAAAAGAGGTCAAAAATAACTCCCTCCAATAGATTTCATTAGACAAGAGTATACATTAATTGCAGGCTCAATCCAGTGCATTAATTAATTTGAAATAGATGTCAGTCCTCAATTTCAGTTCAGTAAACATTGGATCAGGGCATAAAATCAACCCATTCAAGGTGGCTGCAAGGAAACAAACTACTTACAAAAATTAATTGGACTAAAACTATACAAATATTCTAACAATCTTTCCATGCATTTTTATCTGTTACAATAAAGCTCCTGCTGTTTATTTCCAAGCTTGTAAAAAGAGAAAAAAAAAAAAAAAGGAAAATTAGTCTGGCCAATTGAATCTTCAAGACTCTTCCCTTCATGAGAAGACAGAGGCATGAGGCAGGATGCTGGAAAGGATCACACAGACCCCATGACAAAGCTAGAATTAAAAAAGCAGAACATGTCCCAATGACATCAGATTTCTATACGTCTGTGCAGAATTTATTTTAAATTATCAAAGTTTGCTAACATGCAAACATAATGGAAAACAGACAGGTTTACTGTCTGTAAAGTCAAGCTATGATTTAGTCTTCACTCAGAGAACTACTGCTTCTGGCTGGTGCACACTACCTGTGACAGGAATATGGCAATATTTGCAATATTTCTGCTAAGAATAGTCTGGGAATTGCTAGCTATGCCTGCTAATGTCATGGATTTGTTGGTTTGTTTATTTATTAGGAGCAATGACAAACTGGAAAAGCTGTGAAACTTTAGTCTTTGACAAAATGAATTGGATACAATTTCTGAGATAAATCTGAGCTGAAGACGTTTATTGAAGAGATGAGTAGTTTTTACATAAGGAAGAGTCTAAGAATTTTCTGCACTTTAAGATAGTGTCATGAAACCATTTCATTCCAAATATTATTTCTTTCCATCCCTCCAAGGAAATATGTTGATTTTTATGAATGGAGTTAGCAAGGAAAAATATCATCTGTGTGATTTGAAGGTTTTCTGCTGTAAACAGATGGGGTTTGGAGGTTCAATATTAATGAAACGATTTTAATACACTATTAATAAATCCAAAGAATTTTAATTTCCCAAAAGGCATGAGCTTGCTTCAGAAGTTTTCAGTCTTCTGGACAAGTTATAAGAAGGCAGAGAGTAACCAAAGGTTTTGGACAAAGCTAGTATAATTATTAATTTAAACACACACAACATAATTGCATTTAGGAATTGCCAATAATTATCCTAGTTTATACAGTGCAATTATCTTATCCTAAAATTATTCCCAGTTCCTTTTCTGTTAAATCCACAAAAAGTTTTGGCTTTTGACACTGGCTAGGTGCATTGGAAGGTATGATAACAGGCTGAAGAAACTGTCTAAGGTACTATGCCTTGGATCACAATTTTTAGTCTTTAAAAATGCATAAATGCCCTATCTCTGCCAAGCAACACAGATCTAAAGCATATAGTGATTGGTTTCAGGGAAATGCTAATTAACTAAAGAACCTATTCACAAATCTCCCTGATATCTCCGGTCCTCTATTACTCCTCATTCTGCTTTCGTTTTCCCCTCTTTTGTTTCTGTGAGCAGCCTCCCCCTACAACTTCTCTCACGATTCATCTCCTGCCCTTGAGGAAAGAAGCTTCATGAGTTTCTTTCTCTCTTCCTGAGAAAGAAACTCCATGTGAGAGAGATTTCTACTTCACTGCAAGCATGAGCAGACAAGCTAACAGTGATTCCCCTGGCTCTACAACTTAAAGAAATCAGAAGTTAAGTCTCCTCTACAGTGTTTTTCCCCATGATCTAGCACTGTAGTATTAGCAGTTCAGGCAGTTAACCCTTCCAGTATTTCCAGCACTTGGGCTCTGGGAGTTTCAGAGAAGGATCATAGACTGCCTAAGGTTTTGCCAGATGAGTTCTGTTCTGCTGCAGAATTTTCTGTGCTGCTCCATGCATGGGCACACATGGATACACTTGCACACACACAGACACACACACATGGACACATGTGCATGCTCGCCCCTCAACAAGATTCTCTCTGCACTATGCAGCTATTTTTTTGCACAAAGCTCAAACAAACACCCACTCTGCTTTTTGGGTTCCTGTCTCTTAATTAGATGAAAATGTCAATTATGATTTTCTTGTTGTGAAATGGGATCTACTAAAAGCACTGAAGAGCATATAAAATTATCTGCAAATGGCTGGCTTCCGAGCTGTTTAATTTGACTAGCTTGTCTGTTACGCTTCTGTCATGGGTAACCCAGAATGTCATTGTATTTCATAACGATCTCTTATTGTCTCTTTAAACCCCAGCACATCCAGAACCAGAATTGTGGGGCAGCTGGGACATGCTGGTCCCTTTAGAAGGCCAGGGCACCCAAGCTGACTCCCTTCTTTGCCTGGCAGAGTTTGCTGAAGGTGGATGCTGCCCTTTGACCCCATCTCTTTGGGTCGGTTTCTGGGCTTGCCACTGTAGCAACTTGGAAGAACTGCATTTTGCAATTAGAAACTGACTTTAGAGTGAATCTTGCAAATTCCATAGGCAGTGAAGCTTGATCTGGTCCCATGGGACTGGGTCACCGACAGAGTGGATTTCCCCCCATGCACAGCAGTGGGTCAGGACATCAGCACCAGCCCCTGCAGAGTGCAGTGGGTGGCAGGAAGGAGCAGTGGGTGGCAGAGCTGACCCCGTACATGCTGGCGAGTCTTCATCTGCCATTACGTCAGCTCCGTAAGCTGCCGCCTTCCGGGGAGGGTTCTTTTTGGGCACCACCATTTCTCCCTTTGCCTCCCAGACCATGGGCCACCTGCGGAGCACCATCTTGGGGAGAGAGCTGGCCCCATTTTGTGGAGCCTTTCCAGTCTGAGGAGGCTGTAATCTGAGTTTAAGACTCCTCCCATGGGACACCTGACAAAACCCCAGCCCTGGATCTGCTCTTTCTCTCTGCTCTCAGCTCTCTGGGGCTCTGCTCAGGCTCCCAGGCCTCTGCCTCCTCCTTCCGCCAGCAGGGGGGACAGGGGTGTGGAAATAAAATGGACTCTGATGCTAAACAATGAAGAGACTTGTCTGGTCTGTTTTCCCTGCCATTGGGTTGTGGCCTTCCTGGACAAGATCTCATCACTATAGCCACATGCTGCTACACCATTTTCCCTCTGTCTACACGGGAACCATCTTGGGAAGGGTATTTCTGGCATTTTGGGTCTCTCTTTGCTCCTGTGGGGTTCCTGAGATTTAGCAATTTTCTATCTAGTGGTTATTTACTTTTTTCTTGCCTTTTGCTGTTCCACTTGTAGGTAAATGGTATTTTTTCACTTATATCTACTAGTGTTCATTCCTTATTGGTGGAAAGGGATTGGTTAAGACTAAGGGGATGTAACTCATTTTAGAGTCTCCTCTTTAAATTTTTCTAATTCAAGACAACTTATTGCTAGTCTGTCATTTTAGTCTGCACAGGAGAAACATTTTGGCCGATTAATATTTTGCCTTTTTGGTCAATTCAGGATTTTTTATTTTTATGAGTCTGAAAACAATAATGGTCTGGACATTTCCAAACTACTACTCAAAATTGCAGAAGCTTTTTTTTTTCCTATCTTCTTTTTACTTGTCAGGTAGATAACATTATGCAATAAGAAGTAGTTATGAAGGTAGTTATCAAATACTTTTCAAATATTTGGACACCAGAGCTATATGTTGTTTAGGAAAACTCTTCATCAAGATAAGAAATTCTGCAGTCAAAGATATATCTGAAAAATGTACACAGAGAAACAAAAATATTCAATTATGTCTCATCTCTGTAGGAGAGGACCCCCACAAGGGGTCCCTTCCTACTCAGGATATTCTGTCATTCTATGAATATATGCTGTGAGAAACAAATTATAACTAGGCAAGATGTTATGACATTAGTATTTCCACACATATATGCCTTTTCTCTGTGGTTTCTTATCTAAAATCACAAGAGGATTCACTTCTAAAGAAATGCTGCTCCCATTTTTTTCCTGAAAATTAGATATCTTCAAGATACCACATATCATCTAAAATTATAATATTTTAGACTAATACTGATTTTGAAAACCTTGACTCATTATCAGGTGATTATCTACACAGATTTTTATTTTACTACTTCCTTTCTTTCTACTATCTGGCTATACGGAAATCTTTTCACAGTTACTACAATTTTACTAAGTTATTCAATGAAAAAGTATTAGATTCTATCTTCATTCTGCTATATTCAAATTATAAACAGTCATAAACAGAGTTTAAATTAGAAGCCAGTTATAACATTCATTTTCTTCCACCCTGAGCAAAGAGAATGGCCTATACCTCCGGCCCGTTGGGACAACTTCCTTCTCATCTTGATGCTTGAATCACAAATTTTTGGTATGACATTGTATATATTCTGCTATTGTTTGGAAGTCAATGCAAATTATTTCACTCTGAAGGAACTTCAGGATTGGGTCTATAGCATGCATCTATTGTGAGATTTTGAAACTGCTTTATGGAGATGTCTTAAGAAAATCCTACCCACCACACAAAAGAGTGAATCACCAAAGTTGAAATAAAGGTTTCATACATTTCAAGACCTAAATGAGAAAGCACTAAAGCTCTTCTATTCATGAATATAAGCCTAGATTCATATAAGCAGCAGCAGCATGTAATTTAATTTCTGAACATTAAAAATTTCCCTGATGTTAAAAGGAGAACAGATAAGTTCAAAGGGAAAGAAAAACTTGAGGATCATTATTGCGAGGCTACATATGGCTCAGGAAGGCTGAATTACAAATGGCTGCTAACGGGAAATGTATTGGGGGTAAAACAGTATGTATAGTTCCTCTTTTCTTATACTCTTTCCCTGACATCCAGAACTGTTTGAGACAGGTTATATTTCTAGATGAACTTTTTTCTTACTTACTGTGGCTGATCAGAAATTCTGAGTATATCTATCTTAAATTTGATTGAATATAGTTTCCTTTGTCACACAGTTTTTGGAATATAATTTCTTCTAGAAAATTAAGGAAACGTGATCTAAAGGGATGGATGTTGCTATATCTCATGATTGTCTTATGATGGTTCAAATAAATTGAAAATTCAATTCTTGGAGGTTAGGTTTTCGGGTACTGGGATGCCTTTTTACACATTTTAATAATACCTTTGGGCTTGAATGCAAAGCTAACACCTGTCTTATAATTCACAGATTCTGGTTTGTTTCTTCTATTTGTTTTTTCACAGCAAGTGAAAACTTGCTCAGTATAAGGATTATACACAACCTTTACAGAAGGTTTAGTTTGTACTTTGCTACGCAGCAATGGGGAGATTTGGAAGAATTATGACATTTCAAAGCAAATCTTTCACCTAAGTGAAAGCTGCCAAAAATCACTGAAAATGTTACCGTACTTCAGGTCCTGAGAGGCAAATCTGACCTTTTTGTTGGTAACCTGTGTGGTGAAGTCACAAACTATGACATCAGAAAAAAGCCTCAACCCATTGCATCTGGCAAGTAGCACTTCCTACATTCACGATTCCACTATGGTCAGATGACACAGTGTTAGAGATGCCATGTCCTGTCTGTGCTGAATGTTTTGCACTATTTGAATTGTCCTTTTATCTCCAATGTATCCTCACATAGTAATATGTTCTACTGGAGACAAATCTTTCAGGTGAAAGGAAAGCTGCAGGGGAATGTGGTGGGAAATTTGTAACAATGACAGTCCTTTCTCATGTGCTAAGTTTATAGGCTAAAGAGACATTTTTTGAAAAATATTTTACAAAGAAGGGAATATATGAAAAAAGAAAGTCAGAAGTAAAAAAGATTTTAAAATAAAATGATTGAAGTTGATAAAAAGTGGTTCACAAAACAGAAGAAAAGAAAGAAAATACTTCAGATAGTGTGACCAGCTACGGGAAATAAACTATGCAGCAAACATAGACTGAAAACAGTAATTATACAAGAGAGAATGATAAGGAAAGGTGAAGTAGAAGAATAGACACAGAAGCACATCCAGATTAATTTTATTCAAATTAATTATTTCAGTAAGCAATATTAATACTGAACTGGTGATAAGCATGACTGATGGTGAAAAAGCAAATACTGTTTTCTCAAATACTCTGGAGCCTCAGGTGCCACATGATATTTGCACTCGTCCTTATACCCAAAATTCATCCCAAATATTAATTTAAAAGTATCAACGCTATTCTTTTTGAATAAACCAAAATCACTTTAGCAATTAGTTAAAGTAGTACAATTTAGAGGTGTATATTCCCAAAGAGTTGCAGCTAAATGGGGCCTAGTGGGTAATTTGACTGCATAAAAGAGCTGGAGCATCATTCAGTGCTGACTTTGTACTGAGATTTACCTTCTTCCACTAGATCTCCACAAGCACAAATATTTCACTTGGGTGATCTCTGGAAGACATAAAAAAATATATTTGCTATTTATTTGTTTTTCGAGAATCCTGCTCCAATTTGTAGAAGTGCTATTTAACTAAATTACACAAAATTTGTCCTTCTGGTTTGTTTCTGTAGTAACGAATGAGTGGCAAAATATAGTATTCTGATTTTTATAAGCAGAATAAAGTTTTGTTATTAGGCATCTTTGGGTTAGTGCTAGGATTTAAATTAGGTGTAGCAATAATATTTAGAATTCCTGTAATGCCTCCCATTTCAGCTCAACTAGAAAATACTATGAGAAAGACATTAATGAACATAAAATCTGATTCAATACTTTGGAATTTTTGTTCCATCTGAAACTAGAAATAGAAATGTTTTGTAACTTATATTTTGGTAAAATTAAGACATAATAGAAATAAAGTTTTGTGGTTTTTTAAATCAAGCTGTTACTTACAAATGTGAAGAAGATAGTTGCAACTAATTGGAAATTAAATTCTTTGGTCCCTATGATGTAAAATAAGATCTTCACACAACTTCATCAGCAGAAAGTTATGAACCTTGAAAAGTGGTATGAACATATCTCTTTTAGCAGCTAATTCTGAACTAGATCCAGTGCTACTGACAGCTCCCCCTGCATTAGCATCAGCTGAAAGTTCCTTCTGCAGCAGTCCTAGCTTGACCTAGCACTACCTTGACAATACCTTGCTTAAATGTTCAGAAATATTCTTGGATATCTAGGAACTGTCATGGCTAATATGGACTGACTATTTAAACACATAAAAACCACAACTGAATTAGAGCTGCTGGCAATGCTTTATTACTTAGAGCTCCCAACCTGCTAAATTGTGATTGCTTCCATTTAGAACATGTTGCCTCTGGAAACTCAAAGTAATTAAAGGCAAGCTGAAATATAATAATACAGAGAGCGGAAAAAAGATCTGCAGTAGTATAGCTATCTTTTGAAAGGAAGAACACTGCACAAAACCTGCACTGCAGGTACAACACTTTTCTTTGAACTAGGTCTTTGAATAAACATAATGAGCAACAATCAAAGCAGGACTGACAGTGGATTAGGTAAACTTTCCCACTGATTCTGTTACAGAAATTGTTCTTGCTCAAATATCTATGGGATAGTGCTTTTATACTGTTGGAAGGTAATATCTTCAAATGTTACCATCTGAATATTTAAGCAGCTCTCTAGCCACAACAGTTAGTAAAAAACAGCACCTCCTCTGAAGTAGCTCTTTGTCAGGAACAGTATTAAAAATTCTGCAGTAGGTTCTTTTTCCCTAAATTGCTGTGGTTTATTGTATTACATGGATTTTATGTAATTCTCTAATCTCTTCACAAGCTCTACTAGTCAAGCAAGGATTATTAAGATAGGACTCTTCCAAGGACAATATGAAGCCAATCTTAAGTAACAGCATCTAGATATAGTTTTTGTCTGCAGAAAAGATTATCTATCAAGTTGCAGTTGATGCATGTAGATAAGACATGAGTTTTTGACTTACTCAACAAACTGTAAGTAACAAATATAACGCCAACAAACTTTCTTCAGGCCAAATTTATGATATATCACATTTGTAAGAGCAACAGATTGTGATACAAGTTAGATACTTTAAAGTATTCTACAACTTGAAAGTCTCTGGAGAAAAATAATGTCATTAGAAAATGTTGCTCCATTAAAATTAATTTATTTCTATACTTATTATTATTTCAGAATTACAGGTACTTAAAATATATAATTTGAAAATTTCCCTATTATGTTATACTGTGCATGAAACTGCCTATGTAATCCCTAAGATATGGCTAAAAAAGGTGATTAATGTAATACGGGTAGAACAAATGCCTGTTTATGCACGTAGTCTGCAGCTCATTGAATTACATTCCAAAATATTATTTGCCTGAGCCTATTTAGAGAAAATAAACAAAACTCTCATTGAGCTTGAGTCTGAACAAATGTCATCCATGTGAACATATTATTTCACTTGAAGCTTTAATCAGCATGTGTTTAATTCCTCCAGAAGGTGCTTATCAGAATGACCATAATAATAGAAATAGTTTCTTGAACAGCATGACAACTAGGTCATACACAGGCTGTCCTATATGAACAACAAGAGCTGTATTAATAAAAAGAAAGGTTATCAAAGAAGATTTTTATAACCTTGATATTGGCATTTATTTAAAAATAATCCCTAGTTGCTCCCTTCTGCTGATATTTCTATCAGAATCTGTATTTGCATGTATACTGTTCTTTTTCTTCTGATATGGTATCATATGCTATCTTTTTCTTTTCAGAGTAAACCACTGCTTTTCTCACAGAAAAAAAGGGCATTTTGAGACATTAGAATTCTTTTTCTACATAGATCAAACACTTGTATAGCAGAAGTGAGATTGTAAATACTCAAAGAAAATGTTAGCGAGGCAAATGTGGTACACATTTGTATTTTATGAAAAGAGCCAAGATAAAAAAACCTAACAACTTTCTTTGAATATAATTGTGAACTACCTTGATACTCATAAAACTCTTTGATCCCAAACTAATGTCTTCTCTGACTTTTTTCATACAGGAGAAAAATATAGTGGAATGGCATTAGATTCAACTGTGGTTGAGCTCCTCAATGCCAGTAATAGTCTCAGCTGCTATAATTTTTCGTATGTTCAAGTTCTAGCTAAAACACAAAACTGTCGTCTATAAACCATGAGAAAAAAAAAAAAAGTCAGATTTTGTGATTGTGATATACATTGAAATAAGAAATGCCACAATTTTCCTCACCCTCTGAAAAGAGAAATGTGTGATATATAGTTGTGTAATACCATACCTCCATCAATGCATTCTGGGGTGAAAGAAATATCATCAAGAGCAAATTCTGTGGGTTGACTCCACCCCACTTCAGCTTCAAAGGCAACTCTGAAAATGCTGTTACTGGAGAGAACTACACTTCCATACATCCATTTGTTTTCTTCATTTCTACTAGAAGACCACATAAGGATATCCATTCCATGTTCTTCAACTGTGTAGACCTGTTGATGACAGAAATGAATCAGCATTAAGCAACAGGAGTGCAGCTTGGGACAGTAACACAGCCCAAGTGCAGCAGCACACCTCCCTGCTTGGGCAGCACTGACCCTCCTAGATATGGTTCAGATGCATTTCATATTGGTGATGACCAAATGTTACTGAATACTTTTGCTAATGCTAGTTCAGCTTCAAATATAAGGCTAATGTGAAATTCTTTGGTCCCACCACCAACAACAAAAAAAAAAAAAAAAAAAA
>VYZP01020662.1:334-12832 GCA_013400635.1 Hypocryptadius cinnamomeus
CTCTTGGTTTAAACAAGAGACCCAAAAAAGCACTTATTTTTTTCTCTGAGCAAAGACAAATCTCAAACTGTCCCTGGATGACTCCCTTGAATGAGGCTATGACTCAGGTTTCATTTGTTTCTGTCCTGGTGTGCTCTCTTTTGACACATCCACAAGTTTAGTGATGCCTGGAGGAAATAAACAGGTCAGAGCTGGGATTTCTCAGAATTTGTTTTATTTGTTGATAAAAAGGCCAGTAAAGTATGGTCTCTATAAAGAGTACAACATTTGTTAAATCTACAAAATGTAGAGCCTTGTGGGTAGGGTTCTGCAAGGACACACATCCTCCTAATTATTAATCACTAGCCAAATATCTGCTACAGCAAAAGTAGAAGCAGGGTCTTGCCTGAGAATAGCATGAACAAACTCAGGGAAAACAGTCTCTGCAAGCTTGTAAGTCCTTACACTATGGCTCTGACCTTTTCAATCATACTTGGCTTTCCTTATATGCAAATACTAAGACAATCAATCACTGGGAGACCTAAATCTCAAGATTTCTACAGCACCTCATCCAATACTCATTATTATTCTTAGCTGCTGGATGCTACTTTACTTCCTACAGCTTTCTTCTCCTTTTAGTCTCCTTTTAAACTACACTACAAAGGTAGAACCTCTTGGCAGCTTCTGATGAATGCCTTAATGAACATAAAGGTGAAACATGAGAGAAAGGATTTGAGAAGTATAAACTTCCCCCATTCATGGTACAATGAATGATGAATATTCACTGTAATTATAATTTGTGTGTAATACTAGGCTATATGGCCCAGAAAGCTGCTTTTTAAGAACCTGAAATTTAAGAGCTTTATCAAAAGGTTTTCAAATATTGAAATGGTTTTAGGCTACAAGTAATTCAGAGATCACTCATTAAGACAGAAAAGAATGCTTCTGTTATTTAGAGAGAGGTATTTGTATTTCACTTCTTTTTGTCTCTGTTTCAAGAGGCTTGTTGATATGCTACATACATTCACTGCTGACAGCATGCTTGCTTATCATACTAAGCAGTTAAAGAAATAAGAGAAAAATTACACTTTCTCATCATAACCTATTTTCAAGACAATTTAGTACAATGGAAAGCTTTCGCATAACTATAGTTTCAGAGAATGAGACAGAACACTTACTGATACCTTTTAGCAGCACTTACTGTAAAAATAAAAAGCTCAAGCAAGAAAAGAAACCCAAGAAGTTGCTATTAGGGAGCAACCTTCTTTTCATTCAAATACACGAAAAATGCTATTTGAAGAGCAGATATTTACTTCTGTTTGTGTGAGTACATGTAAATACTTAGAAATATTTATCTATTTTATTACCATAAATGAAAAAAGCTAACAGTAACACTGTCCAGTTACCTACTCTTTGCACGACTCTTGGGAAATGCTTAAACAAACACGTATGTGTACAAATGAGTGGGTTAACAGGTACCACACAGAAAAAGGTACCACGTACACCGAGCCTGGAAAACATCTCAGACATGATAGCACATGAAATCATCACAATGATGTGTGAACATGGTGGTCTGCAGGAGTTTATTTGGGATAACTGAGATTGAGTTAATACCTTGGCATTTAAAAGTTGTTTATGTCATGGGAATAGATTTTTTTTTTTTCAAATGTATACAAATATGCTGTTATTTGACTATCTTGGAAACAATTAGAGAATTCAAAATTTGGAGTCCAGAAAAGGTATTTATCTTTTGCTAGGAGCTAGCTAACTGAGAGCTTTTCACACAGAGAACAGAGTAAGTGAACTTTGAGAAATGCTTTGCTGTGTCACTCCACATATATGTGGGAAGGGATACAAACTCTCCTGTTCTGTAAATAGAATAAAAGTTTCAAATGAGAGGAAAATAAGATCCCACACCTTCTCTCCCATATCTCAGCTGATGTGTCAGCAATGCTACTTCAATTCCTGCGGCAGGGAGTAAAAAGACACCTGAGAATTCTTGATCTGCATGATTTCTTGGTGTCAAATTTCACACTGTGAGATGTTGGCATTTTCACTTGAGTACTCTAGTAATTGCTTTATTTGAAGGGTTTGGCAGTTTTTTAATAGTTTCTTTCCAAATGCTTCAATTCTTTGCATGGCTAAGGTTATAACTTCTCAACTTAGGAATGGCAAGATGGCCTGCTGCTGTAAACTGGAATTTCTTCAGCTGGTGGAGAATGAAATAATGAAAAATGAAAGAGACTTGACTATGATAGCAGTAAGTATGGGCCAATAATATAAATCCACAGGAGAGGTAGTACTGAGGTAATTCCCAACAGTGAAAAGTACATATTTATACTGTTTTAAAGCTAGTAAAGTCTTACTACTGGAAACAGTTCTGTCGAGTTTTGCCAACAGCTCTGGACTGCCATGTTTAAAAAAGATGAATTTATATCAGGATGTGTACAAAGAAAGTCTGCAATACTGGTAAAGGGAATGAAAATTCCAATCAGGTGAACAATCCTTGACTTAGGCACTAAATGAATACAAAAAGAAGTCCTCAATCCCCCCAACCCCAAAACACATTCTCTCTCTACAACCAAATACTTAGGAATAAAGAAGAAATCAAGTATTCTATAAGGTAACTGACAGTAAAGACTTAGTAACAAGTTATATACAGTGACTACTTGAACTAAAAATTGAAGTCAATAGTTGTGTTATTAGAAAATGTTGCAGAATGTTGTTCTTTGCTTTTGTGGGTCATTATAGCCTGCTTTCACTATATGGGTGCATTTAAGATAAGTTTGTGTCTGAAACAAGGATGAGCAGAAAATGACAGTAAGTGAAAATGAATCTCAGAGCTCTAGTCTCTATTAGCATGCGAGTACAGGCAGATCCTTGAGAAGTAATAACAAGATATGACTCAACTCAATTTGACAGGTGAAAGAAAGGGCAGACATGAAAAGACGTTAAACTGGCAAATGGAGTTCCATTTTATCTATCCAATTTTAAGCTAAAGAGCAGTACACAGAAATATGAACCTCATGGAAAGACAGCAGAAAAACAATGCAAAACCAGCTTTGCTTCTTCCTATAGCAACTTTCCAAACCCTGTGACAGATGAAAATGGGCTGCAATGCTGATGTAAGTGGGACAGACCTAATTCTATGCCATTGTGAATATAGGACTAATGTTGTGCAGAGCACCCCAGGCACAACAGAGGAAGATTCCCTTGCAGGTTATGTATGTCTAATGGTAAAACATTCTCCAAAATTCAGACCTTAACTAACCAAGACTGTCAGGAATTCCACTGGACAGTAAAAAACCTATATATCTTCCCACTAATAAACACACTATAGAATTAATCCAAATTTCTGTTGATTTATGATTGCTGAAGTCTTTGATACTGTCCTGAATGCACTATTTATCTGAGGCAAAGTTATATGCTTGATACTGACTTTTCAACACTCAACTGTTTTCATACAAAGAAACAGTCATCAAATTATTAAAAACAGAGAACAAAATCTCCTTGAGCAATGTGCACTCTTCATAACATACAGATGACTTACTTCTGTATAAAAGACAACATTCAAGATGGAATCAACACTTTAACTTAACACAAAATCTTTTCACTGCAATAAAACGGATAGCCACATAAAACCCCAATCTACAATTACCTGGTTGGTAGAAATTTGGTGAAAGTTCTCTGGCAACTGCTCTTGCAATATCACATTCCTGGCGAGCAGCCTGAGCAGCCTGATCCGCAGCATCAGCTTTAGCTCTTGCATGTGCAGTTCTGTAGAAAGCAGAAAACAGTTTATATGCAGAGGAGTTTTTATCAGGTGCATCAAGCATGTGAGAGCAAAGGACCTCAAAAGACCATACACTATCCTGTACAGTGCATTCTTAGACAAATTGTTGTGAAGAACTGCAAATCAGTGCAGTATTTCAGGATCAAATCACTATTCCTCTCAGCTCTTCAGTCCTCTTCATCCTTGGATCATATTTACTTGCAGGAACACAATTTACAGCCCAAGCTTGTAAATAAAATTTCTAAAGAGAAGGAAAGAATAGTATCTGACAGAAACACAGGATTTATTTACACGTTACCAGAATGTGTACAGAAGGGCACAGGAGGTCAGACTGGGCCACCAGACTGACTCCTAAACAGGGTTCTGGTAGTTCAGGACACATGGTGTTCAAAGGAACTGAGGAATGCTACTACCTTCAGCACATTTCAAAGTTAATGCTGGGGCAGTGCTGGGTGCCATGTGAAAATTTCTGAAGGACAAAATTCAAGCATATTAACCCAAAAAACAGGAAATGTCTTCCACAGTCATGTTGGTAAGGTATAGCCTGGAAAATGTATCTAACACTTCAATAGGCTTTTGGCGAAATGGGAACTTAATTGTCCTAAATTCTTGTAACTCTCTGAATTTCAAATCCAAAACAATCTGAAAAGACAACTTTTCTGAAGTCAAGACAACAGTATGGAACACTTTGGTGAAGTAATCTGCACTCTGCTTCCACTTTTTTCTTTTTGCTATTTCTCAAAAACCTCCAAGAACAGCTTCTGCAAAGGCCTCTGATTCCAGACTGCAAACTGATAGTTGTGTTACTGCAGGTTTGCATCACTGCATGTCCCATCTTCCCTCTCCACTTCATTTTCCAAACAGTCATCTGTTTAAAAATTCCTGATGGTAGTGATCTCTCTGTGCCTCTACAGCATTAGCACATAGCCTAGAGCTATGAAATAGCTGGTTAGAACAGAGGGGAAGCTAAACATGGCAAACCACCAGAATATTTTGAGACTCTGAAGATATTACTAACATTTTTAAACCAAATATATTAAATTCTGTCATCTCATCACTTTTCTCATAACATTCTAATAGAAAATTGACACAGAAGTGAGAAAAGAATTAGTTAACAGGACAGCAATAGCACCAAATTTTATCCCATGTGCCTGGTAATAGCAACGAATAGCAATTAAATAAATGAAAATTTCTAACAACTTCACTGTAAAAATTCAGTTTTATTTTCAAGACATAATGAAGGCTTCTATGTGTTTTAGATAAAAGAAGAATTAAACGTTAGCATTAACCAGAATGAGCATCAAGAGATTAACAGCATGGCAGACTTTGCATTTCTAAAAGGATGTTTAATCCCGTAGGGTACTAGTATAAACACAGACATAAAAAAACCACATAGACAGTTTCATCTGTGGTGCCTGGAGAAGATTTATTTAAGTTACATCCTCCCTAAAATGTGTGTGGGGATAAATGTTGAACGCTCTTTCAAAGCTTAGCTTGTCATAATTTACTGGATAAATATTAGCTTATGCTGCCTTCTTGAAGGTCCCCCTAGGTCTGTGAGAAAAACGATAATGAGCAAATGAATTGTAACACCTTTGCTTTGTACTCAGGATGGGGGAAAGAAACTGTTAATAAAAACAAATACACTGTATAATCCCATATGTATTCTGTGCAGTTATGAATGGGTGTATGGTATGTGCCTGCTTAGTAGCAGTAATCAAACCCGTTCTTTCTCTATAATCATTATTTTCAATTAGATGAGCTATTCTTAGCTCCTGCATAATTATGTCTATGTAGCATAAACCTAATGAAGCAGTCCTAGCACTGGGACATTGTTTTGTGAGACAATAATGTAGTCTGCTCATAGATAAACTAGACACTGGTCATCTTTTTGTGATGAAAGAACAACCAGACTACTCCCATATAAAAATAGTCTAATACTATTGCTACTCCTAAGACAGACATTTTAAAGCTAATATATTAAACAACCAGCATACTGCCAGGGTAATACATTTATTTATTGATACCTATTAATTTTCTATATTATTATATACAAGAAGCAAAACATTCTGTTGAAAAGTACAGTTAGTTATCAATTAGTTAAGGCATTAAGTGGTGACATGAGTAAGAAGCCAGTGTAACTTTGTCACATGAAGCTGGGCAGAGCAGGTCACAACAGGAAGAAGCCAAAGGAACAGAAGGTAAATGAGCACAGCCTTCCTTGGCTGCCTTATCTCACGCCTCTTTTTTCAACTCTCACTTCCTGCTATTCTGCCCCTTTTGTACTCCCAGCGAGGAGCTCCAGCAGAGCAGAACAGCAGCGAGCAGTGCCAAGGCATGTCCTACAGTGACACACAGGAGCAGAGCTCGGCGCTGAGACCAGCACTGCAGGGCGAGGCACAAGAACATGTTTATGCTCCCGAGCAGGCCTTCGACAGCCAGACTGAAGAGTGTGCACATGCCTGTGCTGAGACACTTCCCTGACAGCCTCTTCAGCGCTGACGAGCGGTGACAAAAGCGACAAGAGCGGGGGAAAGCGGCAGAGCTGATCCTCCTGCACAGAAGAGCAGCTCTGTGCCCTGCCCGGGAACGCGGGCTCCTCGCTCCCTGCAATTGTTTGCTGTTTATCACCTTGGCATTTGGCTGCTTCACCGGCTAACTTCAGCAACGTGTTTTATCATCTCCGCTTTCAACTGCATACTTAGATAAAATTTAACTTCTTGCACACTTAATTCTAAGTGTCAGACTCAAATAATTTTTCTGTTGCTATTTATTTTCCTGTTTTTTTTAAAATTTTTATTCTTTCACATTTGATCTGCCTGTATATTTTCCAGATGACTTGCTTACAATTACTGCTGCTTGATACTACATTTTGTCTGTACTTGTTTTATTCTGCCTTGAACTGACCTGCACGCTATCAGACTAGCATTATCAGAAACTATGGAGAAATATTTTAGTTTTGAATGACAATGTTTCTAAAGAAGAACTATCCAAGCAGAAATAAATCCATTTGCTCCATTTATGCTTCCCACAGTTTTGGAAAGGTTTCTTTACCTTTTATTTTGGGGGTAAATTTGTCACTGTAAGGTCTCCAAGTTTTGTTTTCTATCAGCAATTATTCATAGAAATTTTGTTTTCTATCAGCAATAATTCATAGAAATGATTTATCACATCAAAATGACCCACAACTGAATGACCACTATCTACTTGTGAACTGTTTTTTTCCTCTAGGGAACTCTGTGTCCTTTGCTATGACAAGAGATCTTTACGAGAACTCTTGAAAGCAAAACTCAGAAAAAAAAGTCTCTGTTTCTCTCTCCAGCCAAGAAAAAGACTGCAGCAGGTTTTTTCCAGGAAGGATTGATCTCATGTTTCAGCAGCAAAATAGAAATTATGCAGAAGAGAAGGCAGCAATCCACAGATTGCAAAACAGTACAGAAAGATAAGTAACCTGCTTTGCAATGCTGCATCATAATCCATAGCAAAGGACCTTTTCACGATTTTCTTTGTAAAAAATTATTTCTCAGCAACTGTAATATCTAATACACACTAGTAACTTTTGAATTACTGTGTGGTTATATGTGTATTTGTCCCAGAAAATATCAGGACTATCATTAATATTCCACATGATGTGGCAAACACAGGCTTGAAAGCTTTCAAATGAACACAAAAATTAAAGTATTTACCAAAATCAATTCATATTTAGAGGGACAATCTACCACTTCACTATGAATGCACAGAGATGGTAAATTTAACGAAGACAGGGGCTTCAAATTTAAGTTTTATCTGTGGCAGGAATCAAACTGCACTTACATTAAAAAGGAATTTGTAGTTATAGCTCACGGGAAGTCCTGGTACCACATGGCAGCATGTGGAGTCCCTATAGATACTATCCTGGTAGATAGCAGTATATCTGATACCTGGCAGGTACCAGATACCACCAGTCTCTGTGATCAGTGAGTGAGGGCTGGAGAACCAATGCTTGACTGAAAACCTGAGAAACTGTGTACCAGGGTCTGATTTTTAGAGCAGCCTAAGTTTTCTAGACTGTGGGACAATTGGTATCACCACTGATATCCTTCTTTTCTGTGTTTCACTGGGTAGGTAAACAGGAACACATGGTATTAACTACACTCAAAAATTATAAACACAGAGCCAGAGGCTTCTTACAAGCAGATCCTTCTTCCAGCAATACTATGGTCAGACTTCTATCTATTTATGTACGAAAAATAACTTGAAGGAGTGCTAAGGTTTGAAGAGCTTAAACAATATTATCTCCCTTTCTGCAGCAACAATGCTTATATATAATGCCATGTGCCTGGAATGCATTATGTAATGTTTATCTAAATTTAAAACCCATTTAGAACTGTCCATTACCCTCCAGATTATTTTGTATTTCCATGGCATCCTTCAATGCACTTGTAATGCTGCCTCATTCAGAGTCAACTAAAAATATAAGCAGCATATGTTTACTTTGTTTCATTTTCCAGATTTTATTAAACACAGTGAATCCAGCATAAAGCTTTCCAGGAGCTTGCTTTCTATTTCTTAAAATTATAAAAATAATTCCAATTTTAATTTGCCAAGTATATGACACACAATTATGCTCCTATCACATTATCCTAAACTAATAATATTTACAATGTTAAATAAACAGATTTCCATATTGTAGGAATAAAAATATCAGTAAGGGCCAAACCTACATGAAGTTCTCAAGAGATATTTTTTATTAATGACAGGTATCAAGTTTATCTGTGGAACATTATATATTGTGTATGTAATGTTACCAATTACCATCCTTCTTGAAACTGGAATTCTCTAAACACAATCCTACCTTCCTAAATTCTAAAATACAGTGATTGTTCTAGGAAGCAGAGAGTACTGTGTTGAGGTTTTTTCACAAGTATAAAACTTTCCAACATTTTCACATGTGCTTCTATCTGTCAAAGAAAAATTTTGCAATCTGCAAAACCAAGTTCTGGAAAAAGTGGTACAGAGATCTGTAGCATTTCCAGGTAAAATTAGCTGGAGAGAAAGAATTTAAGGGAAGTTCTCTGGTAGACAAATTCTTTCCTTGCCCCCATTTTATTTCTATATTCTCCTGATATTATATATCAGTAATGAATGCTTAATATATATAGAACATCTATGCATTTTCTAACACTGCAGGTGAGAGACTGGCATTTATCAATTGTGGTAGTAATTTTTCTCAGCTTCTTTCGGTGGTAATACTGGGTGAAAAACAATATTCTGCTATGGTAGAATTAAAAATCCGTACTTGCACGACTGTGTAGCGCTACCTAAGAACTCTTGGCTTCATAACTCTCAGCAACTCATTTCTGTAATAGCTTAGAAGTGAGGGTAGGTCACTTGCTGAATACCAGCAAGAAATGGGGGTGTCTGAGAGAAACTGAAAGGGGAAAAAGATTGACTAATATGTAATGTAATACAAGAACTTCACGTCAATAAGTAATCTAAAGCGATTCTAAACTCCACATTGAATTAATAAAATGAGACATATGCCCTCAGCTAACTTTATCAATCTCCTTTGTGCTTTACTGATTTTTAATCTCAACCAGCCACTGCTTCTTTATGAACTGACTTCACTCACTAGCTGGACTAGCTTGGTACTACCAGTGAAGTCTGATGTAGTAAAGCATGAGCAGGTCTATAATGCAAACACTGCTGGCACATCAATCTGTGTCACCTTACCTAATGGATTTTGCTTCTGAAAACTCCTCCTTCCCAGCCTAAATTAATTTCTCATAGTTGTCAGTCCTTACTCAGAGGAACTTCAAAAATACTAACTTTTAGTTAGTAATGCCTGAAAAACTGAGGAAATTCCTTACACTTGGCAAACAGCCAACCTGGTTTCAGTATTTGAAAACATAACCTGAGGCTAATGATTGGTAAACCAGATGTCAGTTTTAGGCAAAAATAACAGCATAAATAAATTAGGTCTATGTCCACAGAGACTTATAGGCTTACAGTGTATTGTGCCAGACATCATACTTCAACAAAGTATTTTGCCAAGCACTTCATACACATGTCAAGATTAAGGGTCCTACACCTTATCTTGTTTGCCTTGATTTAACATACTTGGACTATTTTTTTTAAGGTTTCTGATTTTGTACCCTATGGCAATGTATTCAAACACTAGCATAAATCACATGCAATTAATGAAGTACATCAAAATGGATTAAAAGCTAACTGTGACACATTTCAAAGCTTAATGCAGAAAACATCAAAGAAAACGGCTGACCATGTGCATTTTACCTTAGGAGTTAGTTTCTTGTTCCAGAATAATTTAATATTTCACTTTTAGAATGTCTCAATACAAGCTAAAACATACTGTGGTAGAGCTGGCAAGTTACACAACTTCTGAATTCTGAAAAACTCCAAAGATGATTTACTGTAATCTAAAGTTACTGTAATCTACAGTTTACTGCAACATGAAGTTCAATTATAGCAACTCCAAACCCCACTGTGTTTAAGTGTACCAAAACAAAACACTGGGAAACAAAAATCTAGCCATATTGGAGATGGTCATGGAAACCAGCAGAAAAACAGATGACACCCTGCTGGCTGGTCCCACACATCACTGCAAAAGGAAGTGTTAATGTGCACTTGATATATTTAGAGACAAAAATCAAGCATAAACCAAGGAATTTGGTTTTGCTGTACTACATAATCCAGCACCCACAAAACCACTAAGGGAACAATGCCCAGCTCATCCACATCCCAAGAAGGAAGAAGTAATGTCAGTACCACAGAATAACTGTGGATCTAAAAAGACAAGCTTTTTCACTTACACTTCTTGAGCCTTCTATCTATTGGTTATTGAAAAGAAAACACTGAGAAGCCACTTACCAAGGTGTACACCCAGGCATCTGACAGTGGAATATGGGGAAGACATAATGGGGAAGAGAAGTGTTTCAGATAAAGACATAACTGCTCCCATGATAAAAAGCTGAATTTGGGCACAGTCAACCTTGAAACCTTATGGGTGTATTTTAGAGAGAAAATGATGGATATTTCCAAGCCTTTGCAATGATATTAGGCACTGTAATAAAAGTGCTCTTTAATCCATTTTCTGAGAAGAGAATTACATAGTCTTTTGTTTACAGGAAGTGAGATTAGTTGATTTTGGGACTGTTTACATTAGGTATTTCAGACAGCTGACATAAGGACTCTAATCAGCTCATTGGAGACACCCATCTTACTCCATTGAAGTAAGAAACTTTTATTCAATTTGGACCTCTGAACTGTACAAATGTCAGACTCCTGCAGTGGTCAGCATGTTTGTAGGCATATTTACACATGCCCTGCTGTGCCTACAAATATGGCAAACATCAATCTATGTCCTTGTTGAGGAATCAGCTGCCTTCTTATGCCAAGATTTAGAACATGTTTGTATTCTCCTTCAGACCTCTAGGGTCCATATCAATAAACCCAGAACAGCTCAGCAACTCAGGAGGGCCAAGGTACTCATTTCTGTAACACCAGTTACATATACAGAGCAGTTCAGAAAGATATTAGGTGAATGAAGGACAGCATCCTTGAAAGAACTTATTTTTGAAAATCTACTTTCAACAATTGACATAAATTAGTTCAATCTCCCTAGTCTGTCTTTGAGGCCCTCACTCTTGGTCACCTGCTTGGAAAAAGACTCACATGCAGATGTCTGAAGTTGTTTTTTTAATTGCTGTTAGCATCACTAGAGAGGCTGCTTTATGTGGCACTCTCCTTAACTTCAGGTGTCCTAGTAGCCTGGCATTGTTTATATGCACACCAGATTGCTGCTGTAAAAAGGAGCTGGCTCTTCATGTGACGGTACTCAAACTACTCCGTCAGTAGTTTGAATGAATGAGTTCTGCTTTCATATTGATTTACTTGACTATAGCACTGGCACAGAAATCACAGAATTATTTAGGTTGGAAAAGACATTTAAGACCATCAACTCCAACCATTAACCAAGGACTTCCAAGTCTGCCACTAAACTGCATCTCTGAGTGCCCCACACCCACAAGTGGGGCAGGGATGGTGACTCAACCACATCCCTGAGCAGCCTGTTCCAATGGTTGGCAACCTTTAGGTGAAGGAATTTTTCCTAATATCCAATCTAAACCTCCCTGTCACTGCCTGAGATTGTTTACTCTGGTCTTACTGTTTGTTACCTATGAGGAAAGATTGACACCCACCTTGCTATATGTTAAAGATGGCACAGTCTTCAATTTCATCAAGATCAGCACCATCACTTCAAGCAGAATGCAAGTTTTCCTGTGGGAAAATTTACACTTTGGAAAAAACACACTTTTGTGTACTATGGTCATCAGGGGTTTTTTCCCCCATTTTTGCCAATGGTGAGTCACTGAGAGTATTTTTTCTGTCACATAAATCTTGATGTGTATTTCTCTGCTCTACTTTATAGGACAGATTGCATTCTATTCTATTTTATTACCAAGCCTCCTTAGTGAGCAGTATTTTCTTCCAGTTCCCTGACCCCATAATATTAATTCCTGCAGACAGGAAGGGACTATTTTTTGAAAGGGATAAGGAAATAGCTACAAACAATTTGTTGTTTCCAATCACTAAAGCAAATTATATTGTTTGGCAGAAGAGAGCTTCTGAATCTAGCTGGAAGCATGAAAAACGATAACCACTAGAGCTTCAGCTGCTCCTGATGACATAGTTAAGTGAAGAAAAACAAAAAGGAAATAAATATG
>VYZP01020665.1:0-12675 GCA_013400635.1 Hypocryptadius cinnamomeus
ATTGTAATGAAAACTCATGATTTAAAGAATCATGAGTGCTGTTTGCATACCAACTTGTGCCTTGCTTCCTCAAATTTGTATCTCTTGCCTGAGTTAAGTGAAAGATACAGAATCCTCAGAAATAATGAAGGCTCTGCATTTTTCTTGGCTATCTTCAGAACAAGCTTTGGAAGGCTGAGCAGAAAGACTGAGACCCTGTCAGTGACTCTGTGGAGAAGAGACAGCAATGTACATTCACCCATTCAGACATCAAAGAGTTCATGCAAGAAATAAACACTTTAAAATGTTCCAGCACTTAGGGATTTTCCATCAGAGCTCTAAACCACAAATTCAAATCCATAGGAAAACCAACAACACACTATATCAACAGTTTACAAAACAGCTTTTCCTGTTTTCATTACACTTTTTTCTTTCCATCCCTAAATGTATTACAAAAATGAAATGCATATAATGTCCCATTTTTCCCAATTCTTTCTTTTTCTTTCTTTCTTTCTTTTTTTCTTTCTTTCTCTCTTTCTCTCTTCTTTCTTTCTTTTTCTTTCTCTCTTTCTTTTTTTCTTTCTTTTTCTTTCTTTCTCTTTCTCTTTCTTTCTCTCTTTCTTTCTTTCTTTCTTTTCTTTCTTTCTTTCTTTCTGCTTGCTTGCCTCCTTCCTTCCTTTCTTTCTCTATTCATAGTTTTTCAAAACTCAGCCCAGTGCAAATGAAAAAAGATCATGAAAGTCTGTCACTGGTGCTTGCTAATTTTTCTGAAAGCAAGGACTGCCTTGACAAGGAAGACTTAGTAAAAACTGAGATTTGACATACAGGGAATCTTTTTCTAGAATAGGAAAAATATAAAATTTATAAGAGAAATATGAAAATAAAAATGCTTTATTTCCAAAACATTAATATTAATTCCCTGACACGAAACTAATTGATAATTTCTCTGTTTTGATGTTTCAGGCAACATGACTGAAAGGTCCAAGGAACTTGGTCATTAAATGAAGGCCTCATTTCATACTCAAATGCAAAAACAAACCCCTACAGTATATTTCCTGTGATAGCTTGCTCTTTTTACACATATAGTTATCAGTGACACCTGAAATATGTGACTACAGCTTTCAGTCCCTGAAGGCAGTTTGTTACAAGCATGCATGTTGCTAATGGCTAACATGTATTTATATCTTACTACCCAGTGCCCAAAAGGGCACCTTGGTCTTTCCCTATAAAGAGCACTCAAATACAGTTAATGGATGCTAGCAGCTGCTTTGCCATTAACTTCTCTTGGGCCAAGAAGGCAATGCAGACTTTAATTATGCAGGTCATTGTGGAAAGCATTCCCAGAGCCTGGTGAGATATGTCTTGCTTATTGGAAATGTTGTGTTTTCACATATCTGAATATGAGCCAGGGTTTTTTGCCTCTGCTATGAGGATAGGTAATTCACATTTCGGTCAAAGCATGGACTGGGGTATTTAATTAACAGTATACCCAACTCCTGTTTTTCTGTTCTTCTGAGTGTTTTTTCTTCCTTCCTTTTTTCTTCTCCTTAGGGAATAAGAATGTCTCTTGCCTTAAAAATAACCTCAGTTTTTCAAGACCAGCTAATCTGGGTAGCTTGGTGAGTTTATTTTCTAGGAAACAACGAAACGCAGAGCGCAAATGGAATTGCTTTAACAGCTAGCAGGACAGAATCTGTGTGAAATTTCCCCCACTGTCTCAGCTGTTCTCACTGTATGCCAAATCACAGTTTCAGATGGCTGAAATAGATTAATCTCTCCAGTCTTTGATTTGGTTGCTACAGAGCTCTGTACTTCACAAAAACAAAAGCTCCTTCCACAGTCTTATACAAATTCCAGAGAATTTGGACTTACAGATTAAAAGCATACAAAGTTTCAGAAAACAAGGGCATATATAGTCAAAGAACATAGTCCTGTGCCAACTAACATGGCTCCTGCCAAGAAGTGTTTTTTGAGGAAGCAGACAGCATGATCCCATGGTTGACTCAGAAGTCCCCTTACTCTGATTTTGCATTGATAGGGAAAAAAAAACAAACAACAAATTCGAATCCCTTAGTGTCAGGTATAAGCAGTTCACCTGTCCAATCTTGGATATATTTCAGCCTTGCAGATTTTATTTCTAAAGCTGCTAAAGTGTTGACTTGCATGTGATGTCCTCTATGTGCCTTTCCACTCACATGGCCTCCTCTGCACCCATCCTTTGGGATATCTTAAACACTACAAACCACGGCGGCACTGGGACCTCCCAGTTCCCTCTTGTAGTCTGAAACTCCAGACTGGTGATGGACAACATTAGTCCTCACACCACTGCATGGTGTCAATCCTGACACTCAGGAAGCCCACAGGATAAAGCATGCCCTGTCTTTACCAGCTTGTGGAGGATAGCTGGGCATTAGAGCGCTCCCAGAGCCTGGGACTTCAACAACCTCCTCAAGATGAGTGAGGAGGAGTGGTGTTCCATGGAGCCCCAGGCAAGAGCAGCAATTGCAGGGGAGTAGTATGGACTTCCCAGTAATGTGTAACATTTGGTTCAGGAAGCATCACCAGTGATTGTCTCTGCTCCCTCTCTTTCACAAGCTCACCTGTGTGTCCCTTGAGTGATGGACGTGTATCAGTTTCACGTCAATAACCACAAGCAGCCCACATCCAGCTCCAGTAAGTCTCTGAAGTTTGTCTACTGGCTATGAAGCATGTGATTTTTCCCTATATTCTAGTTTTTGGGGTGGTTTGTTTTGCTGTGTCCCTTCACCAGTTCCATTTCAAAAGGTTCATCTCAGAGTCCCCAAATAACAGTGACTTCTAATTACTATCTATCCATATTGGATTTGAACCAGTGACCCAGAGATTGGATTTGAACCAGTGACAAAGAGATTAAAGAAACCATTCCTGATCCCATGACCCATCTCCTGAGTCCAGCAGTCCCTGAAGAATGTGATTCATTAACTGAACTGCTTCTGCTGACTGCATTTTTCCAGTGCCTCATAACCTACATGAAATTACAATATTTTTCCCATTCTCACTATGTGTACGTCAGATACTTACTTACCCCAGTTATTTTCCTAGCTAGCCTCATAGGAGTTGTGTAAATGGCATTATCAAAATTGCATCTCCCTGATTCATTATTTCCAATTTTACAAAATAGCTGAGTTAGTAAAGACACTATCAAAGGGTTTTTTAAATAAACATGCTTAATCTTCTGGAGATTAAAAGAGATAGTATGGGTGACATATAATGATTATCTTACCCCAAAGCCATCAGAAATACAACGTACAAGAAAAACACATCAAACAAATAGGCACAATAGAGAGCATTTCAATGAGAAGATAATCATACTTCAGGATTTGCTTCAACTCAATGGCCTAAATATTGCCCTATATGTATAATAACATGAAAGAGGAATACTAAAAACTTCTAGATTTATACTCACAGTCTGCTTAAAAAAATGAACTGAAACTAATATCTATACTTATTTATTTTCAAATTAATTCTTAGGAGTTCAATCTGATAACAGGCAAAAATAAAAATAATTTAGGAAGCTAGAAAATAAGACGGAAGGTGATCAATTTCTGGCATGATGCAAATTTTGATTGATAAGCGTAAAATGATTAGGCAATGTGTCTCTAACCAGATACCAAGAAAATGACACTGACTGTCTGATTATCTTAATATTTTTCACAGAAAATGTATGATATGCAAAAGAAACTCATGGCCTGCCAGTGTAGAAACTCATGGGAAGCAGCATAGATTCAACTTTGTAGAGAAGGGGTTCATTTAATAAATCACAAATCCTTCTGCTATTCATCCTGGCTGCAAAGGGATAGCTGATGCAGAATAATGCCCAATTTTCATATGCTGTGCTGGACTATTAGATATAGAGATGCTATTAGGTTCTGTCCAGATCCTCTGTCGGTGTAACTGGCATAAATCAACTGCAGTTAATTGAGCTATGCAGATTTACCCTGGTAGCTGGGAGAAAATCACATATTCATTTACAGCATGCCTGAGAAGCCTGGAGAAGGGTATTTTAAGGCATACCATATTCTTTGAAGTTAGGGACCTGATTAACTCTTTCCAGCAGATGCAGCCACTTTGTGACTAATGGCTTTTCCACTGACTGTGTATGTGAACTCATATTCCATAGGGCCCAAGCTTCCTGACAGATTTTCACAGAGACAAGATCTCACGTCTACTGTGTAATTATTCTGTTAATTAAGTTTTCACACATTTCAGTCATGTGCACTGTGACATTTTATCTGCCCCCAAATCATTCTATGAGTACAAAGAGACAAAGTAGGAAAAAAAATTCAGACGGTACCTGTCTATATAATTACAGTAAAAGTTGTGGATCATAGCTCTTGCCAGCTGATTGTCCTTATTGCCACCTGACTAGTACATAGTCTTAGTAAGACACAATGTTTTCCAAACAGCTGAAGCCAATGGCCCAAAAGAGCCATAGATTACTCAGAGAAGGTTGCTCTGCTTGAAGAGAGATGGGCTTTTTTTGATCCCTCTAAAAGAATGGGCTAAAATCCACTCTGTCTGTCCCTCCCTTCCCAATCGCTTTGCTTCAAGCACCGCAATTTCAAATCCACCCCTCTAATACTGTTTGCTTACCTAGTATTACAATAAAAACCTCACCTCAGGTAAGGAGCTCCACCACAGATCCTCTTATCAGTCACCACCTATGAACAGTAAATGCTGTGTTCATGTCAGCATCAGGAGAGAAGTTAAGTAGGTACCTCCCTTCTGCTTGAAGCTTCAGACAATAGATTTTTACTCTGTTTGACTTCTTTCAGCCCAGGCTGTATGACAAATGCATTACACATCAAGCAGTGGGCAGGCTCACAGCTGCTGCTGGAAAAGCAGTGGTTACTGAGACTGTTTCACTCTGGGCCAATGCTCAGGTCTGTTTGACAGCTGAGAACATCAAGATTCATCACTGCTGGGCTGCAAGAGTTTCCCCTGTAATCAAGCACAATATTGACACTGAGTGAGTGTTGGATCAGGGCCCCAAATATCCAGAATTCCCAATGTATATTTAGGCTTAAATACAGGGAGGACACAGGAATGTTACTTGATTTAGTTCGGAATAATATCAAAATTTAATTTTGCTGTATAGTACTAACAGTTCTTCTCAGAAGTAGTAAAATGCATCATATTCTTGTTGGCATGGAAAAAAAGAAAGAAAGAAAAAGCCCAAAAGAATACCAGTTGTTTTATATTCAAACACAACAGTCACATATTTGCATTAACATGAATGAACAAGGTTTCTCAGTCATTGCAATGGGAGCTTGGATGAAAGAAACAGATCTAAGGTCTATTCTACTGCCTTTTTTAAGACTGCCTGCAAGGTACTTTGCTGCCTTTTTTTTTTTTTAAGCTTATCAATATGTATTTCAGAATTTCTTACTTTTATGTTTAACACATCTTTTTTAAAAGGGAGCACAATCACTTTGTAAGGATGCTACTTAGATATACAGTGGTACAAAAAGGCAGCCACAGACTGGGAGGAAAGCTTTTGAAAGCCCACGGGAAGTGACAGGGGTGGAAAGCAGATCTTTCCAGAGCAAGTCAGTCCCTGGTACCTTCCCATTATACCCAGCTGGTGTTTATTGTGGCCTTTCACAGATGTCAGGTAGTGCTCTGGACTAGGATAGATCAGTGCTAAGGACAAGCCCAACATTGTCACTCATCAAAATGAGAGCTCTGAGGTCTGTTTTTCCCTTCAGAAAGCACTTGAGTTCATTTATCCCACCTTTTAATCAGGCACCACTTCTCTTTTGACTAAAGCTTAACCTAAGGGAAAATCTGAGCACAAGCTGAGGGAAAGAATCCTACCATTTTCTCAGAGAGTGGTTTGTTCTTGATTTCAAGCATGAGGCAGTTTGATCTTAATAACATTGTGCTATAACCTCCTCTCAAATTAGGACATTAAGAATCCTTCCACTTTTGTTTCTGCAGGTCTTCAGCAGGTGGTTCTGGTTTGAAATATGATTAGCAATCTGTACAAAAACATAGAGCTAAGAACAAAAGAGGCAATTAGGGTTACATTTAGGTGAGCACACCACTCTAAAATAGTACGGATTTTGATAATTATACAGTTCAAGGATAATACATACCAGTGCCTCCCTTGAGAATCTTCACTTCATCTCCTGGTCTTTATTTCTAATTAATCCTTGACTCCTTTTGTAGGTTAATACAATTAACAATAGGGATAAACTCACTGTAGTGTATAGCCAATTAGATTTATAGAGCTTGCTTTTCTTTGCTATGACCATCAGGGGTCTGAGGAAACCCTCTTAAATCGGTCTCAATTTCAGCATTAGTCAATGACATGCATGTTCAAACACCTCCTTTTAACCATGCTGATGGTACCAAAGAGACAAAATCAGTTTTGTTCAATATTTTTTCAAAAGACTACTAAAGAAACTAACATTTTCCACCTCTGAACACTTGCTATATTCTCATTGTACTGTGACTATCCAAAATTAATAGTCAGCATGTCCTTAAAGATATAGACTAATCTCACAAAAACTCAGGCTTAGACATAGACCCAAAAATTACACAGGAAAAGACTGCTTCCCTCACAGAAATGTAAAGAAAGGTTTTGTAGGGTGAAACTCTATTTGACATGATATTGATTTATTTTCTCTTCGCTTCTCACCCTTATTTTGCCAGCCTGCTGCTGTTTCTAGCTTTTCCAGGTCTTAACAACTGGATGTGAACCAAAACACATGAGTGTTGCTCTCACTGCTGCAATTTAGATTTTCCTTTTCATCACCACAAATGTATATTGAAATAAAATTTTAAAAATTAAAACAGCAAAATGAGACTGGCTATTCTTATAAAACAATTGGTTATGCAATATAAATACTGAAAACTGGGAAAGAAAAGAGCAATTTTTAAAGGGTTTTTGCTAAAATCTCTATTCCCACTGTCCTCTGTCACTCTGTGTCCATGCCTTCTTGGCTCCCTTTCTCTATTTTCAAAAACATCTGTAGTGGTTTGAAGGATTTAAGAGGTAAACATTTTCATTTGTGTGGTTATACATTCAAAATGTGTGACTGCAGAGTGGAAACCTGAAATGAAAGGGCTTATTAATAACATTTTTTATTCATACAGCAGTAAGAAAAGGCTTCATTTGTTCATTCCTTGATTGCCTTTTTCTTTTCAATTACCTCTTCTAAAAGGAAGTTTAATGTAATTTCTGGATTCCAGCAGGTCTCCAGTTAAAAAGAAAAGAAGACAAAACACTTTCAACTTCAGGTAGGTTTTCCTCTGACTTTTCCCCCATCATGTTATCTATTTAATGTTAATGAGGCAGCTGGTATGCACTAACTTGGATTGAGAAAAGCTAATTTTTGTGTAGACCAGTAAAGCTTATGTCTCCTAGCCCTGGTGCCAATCCCCCACTCTGGGCTGCCTAATACCAGAATCTCTTTCCAGTCTAAGACATCAGGGGGACCTTGCACCTGGGCTCACCAGCAAGGCAAGCTGTCCCTTCTGGGGCAATCCTGCAGCCCTGCACTTCAGTGTGCCCCACTGCAGAGCTTGCCCAGGCTGTGGGGTTGTGCCCCCGCTGCCCTCACCAGACTGCCCCAGTGGTGGTGGTGCAGCAGGAGGGCACACAGGAGCTCAGTGTGAGGTTGTGGGGCAGGCTTGATCCTACTCTAGGGGGCCTTTTCACCACTCTCCTTTGCTGTGCTGCTCCTCCCATGGTTTATACTCCCCAAGTTTACAGCAGTGTTCCCTGGCTTTTTCTCCAAGACCCCAGTATGTTCCCACAACACTGACTGCAATCCTTTTTCTTCTGAGACAGGACACGGCACCCCAGATTTTATGAGGCTGTCACAATGAAATGAGGGCTTCTAAGCTGAGACAAGCCTCAGCTGAAATAGGAATGCAAACTCCTACCAGAATCTAGCAGAAGAACAACAAAGAAAGGAACACATTCCACCTAAACAAGTCTTCTCCAGTCACTCTGTGTGAAGGACTGTCCCATGAAAATGGTTCAGAAGATTTAAAACACCTTGCAGTGAAGTAGGTCATGCACTTCACGACCAATTGAAAATGTATGGTGCTCCAAAATCTAAAATAAATGAATACCAAAACTTTCCATGACTCTTAGGCCTAGGCTAGTGTCAGAAATCAGATGAGTAGAAAAACAGGAATGCTTCCAGATAGTTTTGTATAGATGGTAAATGATTCTTAACCCATCATTCAAACTGAACATGAAGCCCAGGGCAGAACTTTCTGGCCATTCAAAGAAAGGCTTTTTCTTTTACTGTAACATTGGAGCAGATCACCAACATTATTAATTTATCTTTGCAGTATTTCTTGTCTTGCTCTAGTGTTCACATGACACTGACACTAATACCAGTTTACACATGTATTACAGAAGATCATCTGTATTTCAGCTCGGGGACAATGCTTCTGGTAGTTGGGTTTGCTGAATCCTAATTAACACTAGCATAAAACACTTCTCTAAAAAATGTTCAATAATATTGTGTTTGGCTGGTATAAAAGTAAATGGCGCTATTCTTTAAAATCACGACTATTGGTGAATCAATTGTCAAACAGAAGCTTCTTAAATGCACTTCCAGGAAAGCAAACACAAAAGAGAGAAAAATAGGCAACTAAAAACTCTAAAAAGCAGCAATCCTTCAGGTGGTGATGAAAACTCTTCAAAGGCAACTTACCTTTTCCTTGTTAAAGAGCTGCAAATGATCTCCTGGGATCCTGGATCTTCGCTGAGATTATTCAAGACATCTTTGAGAGACTCTGCCCTAGAAAAAGGAATATCTTTTTCCTCTGCAAAATATATTATTTCTTGGTTCCTACATGTCAGAAGTAAGAACATTCCATTTAGAGAAAAACTGTTGAATGTTTTCAGTACATCTCAATATCTTGCTGCTCTTCGTCCAAAACATAACTGTACACTTGTCTGGCTTGCCAATGTTGCACCTTTCTCACCTCTCCCAGAAATCTCCATGATCAGTCTTTAAAATGTCCTGAGGCACAAATAATGGGAAGCATAAAACCAGCTGATTTGTGATAGGTTATTTTACATCCTCTCTGATTATGCTTTGTTGAGTTGTTAAAGGGTCTGTTATGGGAGAGCTTTTGATAACCACCTGGCTTTACAGAGACAGTCCAGTTTTTCTCAACTACGGACTTATTGCAGTAGAGTTTGTACCTTGAAGTAGGGAAATGAGGGGTTAAGCAGCTATTTTCATGGCTCTGTAATTTTATCTCACCTTTTCTCCCTGTGATTTTTCTTAGGTCCGATACTTTAAGTAACTCACCTCCTCCTTGCAATTCAGAGAGCTGTTATTTTTTGACAAAGACAACTGATTGCTGCTGGCCTCCTATTTAGCAGCTATTTCAAGTATTTATCCCAGCATATAACATTGTCTGCAAAGAAAGATATAGCTGCACATTGAGCAGGTCTGTGTTATTGCTTACTCTCTCTGCAGCTTTGTTTAGTACTCCCTTCCTGTTGAGTCTGGTGTGCTTAGGAAACCCAGATTCAACCTTTTGCTCTAGCAGAGATCTGACATGTCCAGCATAAGAAAGAATATCCTTCTTGTAATCAAGCCATGGGCTAGGCTGGGGTGGACCACCTTCTGCTTGTCCTTTTGCATACAGACAAGGAGGGCAAACACAAGGGCAATGATACCACAGAAGGGAGTGCCACTATCTCTTTCCCTTAGCTGCTCATTTCCAAATTTTCCCATATGTTAGCACAAGTACTTATCCTGCCACATAAGGACATGGATCACTGATTGAATCTCATTAATAACTGATATGCTATAAAATGAATAAAACTGGATAGAGTTTCCAATGCGGCTGTTGTTAACGAGAACTGGTTGAACAGAATATTTGCTTCAGGTGGGGTGACCCTGGCAAGACAATGAGTGCCCACCAAAACAACTCTATCACTTCCTCCTCCTCCTCAGCTGGACAAGAGGAGAGAGAATATACCAAAAAGGTTCATGGATCAAGATAAGGACAGAGAGAGATCCGTCACCAGTTACTGTCATGGGAGAAACAGACTTGACTTGGGGAAAAAATTACTTTACCTACTACCAATCAAATTAGGTAGTAGGATAAGGAGAAATAAAAACAAATCTTAAACCACCTTCCCTCTACTTCTCCTTTCTTGCAAACCTTAACTTTACTCCTGACTGGGGAGTGGGGGCTATGGTCAGTTCATCACAAGTTGTCTTTGCCAATCCGTCCTCCCCAGGGAGAGGATTCCTCACAATCTTGCCCTGCTCCAGCATGGGATCACTCTCACAGAAGACAGTCTTTCAAGAACTTCTCCAAACTGAGTCCTTGCCACAGTTGCTTATGACCTGCTCCAGCATGGGCCTCTTCCATGGAGTGCAGTCCTTCAGAAACAGGCTGTTCAAGTGTGGGTCCCCCCTGGCGTTACAAGACCTGCTAGAAAACTTGCTCCAGCATAGGCTCCTCTCTCCACAGATCCACAGGTTCTGCCAGGAGCCTGCTCCAGACTTCTCCATTGGGCATCCATCTGATCCTGCATGGGGTTCTCCAGCCTCTCCAGAGGCTGCAGGTGGATCTCTACTCTCTGTGGAAGTGCATGGACTGCAGGGCACAGCTGCCTCACCATGGTCTGCACCAGAGGCTGAAGGGAAATCTCTGCTCCAGTGCCTGGAAGAAGCCCTCTCCGTCCTTCTTCACTGAGCTTGGTGTCTGGAATTTTGTATCTCATATACTCTCACTCCTCTTTTCTTTAGCTGCAGTTTTGTTTTGCAGGCTTTTTTACCCCCTTCTTAAGTATTTTACCAGTGAGACAATATCACTGTCACTGACAGGCTCGGCCTTGGCCACTGGCAAGTCCGTCTTGAAGCCAGCTGGAATTGTCTCTGTCAGACACAGGAAGCTTTAAGCACCTTTTGTCAGAAGTCACCCCTGGCACACCTGCTACTAAAGACTTGCCATACCAACTGAATATACATAATTTCCATGCTTAAAAGTACCTTTTGATTTTGGTAAGAAGCTTGTTTGAATACTGCTTATGTGAGATCTGGTCCTGTGGTTAAGTGCCAGAAAGAATGAAAACTGAACCTTGTGAGTAAAGATTGCTTAAATAAGCCAGTCAGAGAATGATCATATTACCAAAAAAATCCAGCACCTACTTGTTTCCTGACATTGTGTGTCATTGGAGTTCCGTGTTTCCTTTGCTATGTGGGAACACAGATAAATGACACTGAAAGATCAAATTAATTGCTTTGCAGTCGACAATCCGTCTGCTAGATGTATTGGACTACGCATTACCTGACCACTATTTCTAGATGTTACTTTCTAAACTACATTCAATTAGTTGCAATTATCCTATTTTGAACCTAAGACCCCTGTCCTCAAGATATTATCCTCTAAAAGAAATGAATTTTTGACACTAATCTCCATGCATTTTTTTTAATGCACTACTTCTGCATAATTCAAGCAAGAGTACGTCATTATACTAATCTCAGACACATTATACTATTTTCAGACACACAAATCCGAATCTACGTTGAATGAGCAGGTAAGATTGGTGTGTCTCATTACCACACATTAAACTCTTCTGCAACTGTGTTTTACACTTGGGCAGTTAAAGTGGCAACCCTTTTGAAAGGAAGAGAAAACAGTTTAAATACCAATCAAAGAATTTAACATAATTAATGTAGTTTGAACATCTTGGCAAGATCATAAAAAATGGAATTAGTTGCTGAATGATAGCACAAATGTGGTAATCGAATGGATTCAATATCTCTGGAGCTTATCTGTGCTCCACTGTAATTCCTCAATGTATCTACACTGAATGCTGTGATTTCAGAGAAACTAAAATTAAGATTTTGCATGCCTATTTACATGCAAATTATTGCAAAGAAATTGAATTATCAATTCTTCCAAAAAATTAATTTTGGCCAGGTGTTGTTGAGCAAGTTAAATAACTACACCTGTGGTGTGTTCTATGCAAAATCAAGAGAGTTTTATATCAGAGATTTTCCAGAAAACTCAGATTATTACCTTAAATCTGAGGTTAAAGGGATTAAGATTTAATTCTATGGAAAGGATTAAGAACCTGTAATAGATCTTGGTGGTTAGAAATTAGGCACGACAGTATTTACATTTCAAATGACAGATTCTCACAACCTGTAGGGGGTTCAGAGTCCAGATTCTGGACTCTGTAGTGGGGACTAGAAAGTAGCAACAAACTAAAAACATGGAATCTTCTCTTTCTCTGGCACTATGCACCAGCTGCAAAGAGGGACATTCTGTTTGGAGTCTGTTCCTGGAGCACAGCCTCTCATTTTCTTTCTCGGAATTCATTCATGTCTCCAGCCATTCATTCATTTAATGCCATTCATTCCTTTAATAATTGGCAAAAGGAAAAAATATGTCTAGGTAACAGTGGTGGTGATAGCAGTAGCACATATTATCCACTTTGCATTTAACACAAAATATAGAAACGTCCTATAGAGTAAGCACTGCTGTCCCCTCTCACTGTTGTCCCCCTTCTCTCCACTCTAGCATTACATCCCTATTTTTCCATGCCTTTCTCTCTGTCTGTCTCTGACTCTCAGTAAATTTTCTGGATTTCTCCTTTCTGCAGGAAAATTACTTCAATATGGCATGCAGAAAATACCTCTTACTCCCATACGGTAA
>VYZP01020672.1:4273-48031 GCA_013400635.1 Hypocryptadius cinnamomeus
GGGGCTGCCCCGCTCCCCTGCGGGCGCGGCGCGGGCACGGGCGGTGCCGGGCAGGCCGGGCCCCGCAGCCCCGGCTGCCGGCGGCACTTTCAAACCTCGATCGCTCACACCGCGCTCTGTCCTGGCAAGGGGGCTCGAAAGCGATCGGTGCCCCCAGCCCTCACCGCTGACAGCCCGGCGGAGGCCCGGGGCGCGGCACGGAGCGCTGGTTCAGAACCGCGCCCGGGCTGCGCCGTGCGCTGCAGGCTCCGCAGCCGAGCCGCGCTGGCCGGGTGTGATCGCAGGGCGATGTCCGTAAGCACTGGGAATAACGCGGGCCGTTAGCTGGGAGAGGAGAGGAGAGGGGCCGGCGCGGTCGTGGCACACGGCAGAGGTCGTTTCTAGGGCAGTAGTGCATTTTCACCGCTGCTAAGGCTGGTACAGTGATTCTGGTTCTTGAGCACGTGAGGTCCGCAGGTCCCCTGCAGCCTTTCTTGGCGTGCCGGATGCCCGCGGATCCCTTCCCGCAGGTGTGCCCTGAGGGATGCGCCAGGAGCGGCTGTGCAGGGCCGGCGGTGCGCTACAACTCCGTCCTCCGGCACTTTCTGCCGGCATGCCTGGCTGCTGCTGGTTTCACCCCAGAGGAAGTTCCACGCTGACCACATTTAGGAAGCAGGCTTTTGGGTTCTCACAGGAATCCGCTCCAGTGATGGGGCTGAGCCGCCAGTCTGTCTGTGCAGTGTGCACTGGGCTCAGGCCGCTGGCCTCTTGTGTGACATTGGTTCAAACACTTCATTTTGCTATGGTGCTTTTTCCAATTTCTCCTTCACATGAAAATATTGGTACTTCCTGGCACAACAGTTGTTTGTATGTTGCCAGACTGTTCATGTTGCTGTAATGAAACTAATTATAAACATCTCATGGTTCAGTTCCCACTTTGACGTCTCTGCTTCCACAAAGATACCATCAGCATTCACAAAACTTTATTATTAAAAAATAATTATTCGTGTTTTGCAACTGCAGGTGCTTAAGGAGTAGTCATAATGATATATTTGGGTTAACTGAAGCCTGCCTATAATGGAAGCTTGATGAGTGTAGGATTTCCCTTGGCTGGTTTCCAGGATTTCCCTGTGGTTGCCAGTCCTTGAAACCAGCATCGTCTCCTGAAAAAGCTGAGAGCTGTGAATGGACTGGATCAGCACAATTGTCACAGAAAGTAAGGCTGGGGGGAACTCCAGAGGAGAAAGATCAATTCTACCTCCATCACTCTTGGCAGATGATTTTACAAGCTCTTTTTAAAAGCCCATGACTTCCCTAGCTGATCCATTCCAGCACTTCTCTGGTAATGTCTTGAAATTATTTTTTTCTGTATCTGAGAAGAATCTCTCTCATTGCAGATGATATCTGCCCTCAGATGGATGCAAGAACTGGTCCCTTTCCTCTCTGTAGCTAGTTTTTGTACACTTGTGTAGTGTTACGATTCTCTTATGCTTTCACCTGACAAATGTTTTCAGATTTTCCCTCCCAGGTGCTCATTTCTACATATCCGAGCATTCTTAAAGCTTTCCTCTGGCTTTTCTCCAATGAGTCCACATATTTCTTGAGGTACCCAAACAGGAAATACTACTGCTAGGAGGCCTGACCAGTGCAACTGGGTGGGCAGGATTAATTTATGTCTGACAAATTATATTATTATATCACTATATAATAGTGTCTGGTTTTATTTTTAAATTTTTTTTTGCCACTAGCCTGATCCTGTGACTCACACTGTGGCCTTGCAGACATGATGCTTTTCAAATCGAGATTAGTGCTTCTGGTGACTTGTACATTTATTAAAAACAATAATATTGATTATAAACTTTCTACTCTTCTAAGGCTGATTAGCTATAGCATCATTTGAAAGGCTTAACATCTCAAGTACCAAAATACAAGCACAGTGCAAAAAACCCTTTATTGTTCAGAACACATAAGAAAGTGCGATCATATTTAATTCTTTGGCTAAATTAGGGTCAGCGTCTCTTTTGAATAATAATTCCTTTTTTGTCTATGAATCTATGGTAAATTGAATCTTGATCAATGGACTGCTAAAATAAAATATCTGATAAAATATCTGATGATATCTGGAATCTTTCAACAAAAGCTTTATATGGTGCTAAAGATGGACATCAATGGAATAAGTAGCATTAGCTTGCTACTCATTATTTTTCTTGGTTGAAACTACAGCTTTAGTTACTAGGTTACTAGGACAGCGTATGTTTTTCCTGAGAAGTTTACCCTGTACCTTGATTCTGCATAGAAACTGTAGAAAAGTGGCTTTGGAGCAGGTGTAGCTTCTGTACACAATCCAAATGAATCATATTAGTGATACATGAAAGCCCAGTACACATTTCCCTAGTGTAAGACAGGAGTTTTTCTCTCTCATAAACAGACACAGCTTTTTTTTTTTTTTTTTTAAGTGTATGCAGCTGTATAGTGTTTAATATAAATTGTGTATATACAGTCTAAAATGGACTAAGATATCTGCCTTATTGTAGCTGCCTTTGGGACAGTTTGCTCTCTTCCTCATTTTTGTAAATATATACTCTAACTTATCTTCTTATCATGAAATGTGTGGTAGGCAAAAGCATATACTACAGAATATGAAATATTTGCAAACATTTTTTTAACTCTTCTGTCAGTAAATCCTAATCTGAACCAGAGGCTAAAAGGAGGTTCCCTTTTAAACATTTGTCTGTTTAATTCTTTTGATCAGGGCTGTTGTTTTACCTTTATGAAAACACATGTACAAAGACATTTTTGATATAGAAATTGAAAACCTGCTTTTGACCTGCTCCCTGCTGTTGTCTGACAAAAATCTGCCATCTCCTGGCCTGGCCGTGTAACACTGCTGCACACAGCAGTTGGGGAGCATCTGTTCGCTGCTTATAAGAAAAACAACTCCTCTCAAGGACTAGCTAAAAAACTTCTTCATGCAAAGTGCCATTCTGATTTTCCAGTTTCTTTCTGGGGTACTAAATGTGAACTACTTGTGAGAAATGTGTATGAGGACAGCAGTAGACGGCCATGTGTTTGTTCTCAATTCAACAATTGCTTGCTTGCTTTTTTCTTGTTTTCTGGCTTGCTTTCTGGCTTTCTTTCTCTCTTGCTTTCTTGCTTGCTGTCTAGGCCATGGTGCCTTAATGCTGGTTGAGTCTGTGTCCCCCTCCTGGAAGAATGCCTGCTAATGCCTTCTACATGCCCATCTGTGCCCAGCTGGCAGCATGTTCTCTGCAGTGATCAGGGCAGCCAACAACTGTGACATGGAGTTTTTCTTTCTCCACCTGGGAGAGTCTTCCAGTGCTGTCCTGGTAAGCTGTGTGTACTCAAAGGTGTTTGTGCACCATACAACCTCAGTCTCATGCCACGTAAATGGTGCTGTGGCAGGCTGGATAACACAGGGTGTGAAAGTCCCTAGGGTTCTGTCAATCAACTTCAGTCTCCTGGGAATCCTGCTCTGCATGTCTCTCAGTAGAATTCACTGGTTTAGTGAGACTTCAAGCAAGGAAAGCAGTTCTGGACTGCTCATTTCACAGTGCTCAGGTACGTGGGGAGTGGATGAGGTGCTGACTTGCTTGCATGTATCCATCCAAGTGGGCACACATGGGGGCATGCATATATGCACAAACTCAGACATACCTTTTCTTCTAAGGCAGGTGCTGAGATAGATGTATCTTGGAATTTTCATTTAATGTTAAATATAATTGAAACACCCCTAAAGCTAATCTTTCTCTTGGGTATTCCTGGATGTTTTCTCTTACAGACATTTGTTTCTCTGCCTCTGTCCCTTCTTCCCTAAATGTTAGACTTTCTGTGTTTGTGTTATATTCCTTATATTGATACACATAAGGTTCACAGTGTTTGCTTGGTAAGTTTTCAAATGCTTTGTTCAATTTGAGAGTTTTTTCTAGCTGTTTTTGTCACAGGGAGGTTGCTGTCCTCAGTGTGTTATCCATGCCAGCCCATAAGTGCAGGTAAAGGAGTCCTAGCGTGCTGCACCAAAGAGGAAAACTTCATGCTGAAAGTTCTCTGAAGCTTCTTCTGCTGAATTCCCTTCTCTTTGCAATGCTTAATGGACATAAGGCAAATAAATCAGAGGCAAGAACCCAATCTCTTCCTTTAGCAAGTCATACCTGATAATGCCCTCTGCAAAGGGAGACACTTCAGTAGATGTTCAGCTTGTGTGGTGTTAGTCTCAGTGGAGTAGGCAGGACTTGGTTGGAATTTTGGTCCTAGACAGGCAGATAGATTGCTGAGCCAGCACTGATAACAATTTAGGGAAATATAGCATTGGCTCTTGCTGATGCTGAGTGAACATGGAGGTGGTATTATCTCAGGGAGTCCACTGGGTACGTACCCTTGGAGATTCCTCCTTCCTCACCTGAATTGGCTGCAGAACTAGACAACTTGACAAGAATTTCTCTTCTGTTCCTCTGGGTAAGGAAAGCTCTCAACTGATAGGGCATCTCCAGCTCCCAGTGCTCTCTCAAACTGGCACCTTCCATGATTATTCAATTCATCTGAAAACAAAAGGAAAAAAGTAGATTTGCAAGAAAAAGAGAGACTCCAGTGATTTGTGTGAGAATGAGATATAAAATTACTGGTTGTTTTTTTTTCCTTTGAACTGAACCCAGGAGCCTCAGTAAAGTTTACCCTATTTAAAGCATTAATTAGGGAGCTGACTGTACATAAAGATAAAACAGAACTCCTAAAAAAGTCTCCAGGGACTCCAAAAACCCCAGGTTTGTCTACATGAGGCAAAATAATTTTAATTAGCAGCAACTGAATTGAAGTGAACTGATATGAGCAACAAAAAGAGAATTTATCCCACAATGTATTCAGAGAACATAATTGAATGTTCATTAGCTAAGAGTTATATACTGACTGTTAATGAGCAGAAATGAATATGTATTATTTCTTATTAAGCTGGAAATGTATGGAACTAATAGCATTTAAATATAGTAGCTATAAAGCTGTTTATTAACAGTCACTACTAAGAAGAGGAAAGACATAGGTGAATTTATATTCTTTACTGCAGTATCATTTTAAATATTCATTATGCTAAGTGGTATTAATACATAGTTTTTCAGGGAAATGTTTATTATGTAGTGCTAGTAGGGCTCGGTGATTCCTTCATTTGGATAGGATTTATGCTTTATTTACTTTAAATTAGGGAAGGCAGCACAAACAAACAGAAGCTCTCAGATTCCTCCAAGGCAGTGTTATTATTGCTTCTCAGGATGAGGGTCCTCTGTTACTCGTGATCAAATGACACTTGGCTTCTTGATATCTTACCTTGATAATAATCTCAGGAGAGAGTTTGGTAAGGTTTCTTTGTTGCAGATATAGAGGAGAGAGCCATCTTGTTACTTGGTGTGGTGACAGAAGACCAGAAGTAATTCATATTAACACACAGGGTGTGCTGTGCACACACCCAGGAAGGGCCCATGGCTGCCCAGGAAAGCCTGTGCTTATGTGGTGACATCCTGGGCTGAGCCTGAGAGGGAACTGGTAGGGCATGGTGGGCACTCTGTCTGGTGAGGGACATAGGCAAGTGTGTAGGAGTGAGCAGTTGCAGGGTTGTTTAGGTTGGAAGGGTTCCCTTTGGAGCATTTAGTTAGTGAGGGGTGCATGAAGAAGGGAAGGGTAGAAGGAAGGATTGGTGTAGCTGCTCATCCTCAGGGCAAGGTGTGAAATGGAAACCTTGGTGTCCAACAGCTCCTTGGCCTTGGAGTTTTGTCTGATGAGGGGTGGTGACTTTGCCTGAATATTTTATGGCTTTTGTCCTGATTTCAGTGGTTTCTTGGTAAAAGAGAAGGACAGTAGACAGAGCTAGAGAAGGGAAGCAGCAGTGACACCCTGAGTGGGTGCAGAGCAGCAGGGAAGAATGGAATACTACAAAGAGAAAGTTCTGTAAATTTTTCTGCAAAATAACTCAGTAGAAGTGTGATGGCTTCCCAGTGTTGAGCTAGTCTGTTTCCTCTGGAGCTGCTGTGGAGTGCTGGACCAAGACACCCCTGCAGACAGTGAAGTCTGCGAACTTCACTGGCATCTGCAAACAAATTTGGATTTACACCCACGATTATTCTTTGCAGTTAAAAGGCCATATCTTCTGCGTGGCAAAAATAGGTGTTTTCATCCTCCTGCTCTGTTTGAAATTGAAGGATGTTTTGGAGCTGCAATCAGGGATTAACACACCTTTGAGCTAGTCTGTGGGTTTGACATCAGTGCTTTGGGCAGTGATTTTGTGGAATTTAGATTACTGTCTTCCTGCTTAAATAGAAAAATATCTTGCTTGTTCTGATTTGAATTAGAATTATTTTTAATTTTGAAATTGATCCTTTTCTGATAAAATTATTATAGATTATTAAAGTAACCAGCAGACCTACCTTTTTATTAACCTGAATTTCTGTTTATTAATTATACAGATGTGTTTTTACTACAGGATTCTTTAGCAGCAGCAACAACTGTACGTTCACTTTCAGGAAGATTGTAACTTTTCCCCTGCTCACAAGAGGGCGATAAATCCCCAATGATCTTTTGCAGCCTCTAGTATGCGTTCAGTACCTCACTGCAAAACGTCATAAAGACCAGCTTGTTGTGGGAAAACTGGTATATATGTATATGATCTGTATGAAGTATATTGTGATGCCTTTTGTTTTGGTTTATGTGGAGTTTAAGCTATGCTCCGTTTATTTCATCCCACTGCAGATCCTACTATGAGTAGAAACTAGATGTGGAAAAGTTATTTATAATATCCATCCACCACACACTGCAAATGTTTTCTTTGTGGTAAACATACAGGTATTAAATTCAGACAAATGTCAAGCACATAATAAAAAAGTAATTTTGAGCACAGCATTCAGGAGAATTTCCCATAACCTAAAGGTTTTTCTGTATGTTTATTTCTTCCTCATATTGAAACTTTCTTTGGTAATCAGAACCTTCTGTTTCTTAATGTTAATCTTTTTCTTGATTTAAAGTATATTTTGTTTTGAACCTTCCCTTTAAATATAATGTTATTTCATCTAAATATATGTTATTTCATCTAAAATGAAGCCTCACATGGTGATAGTATCAGTATGGACAGCTGTCATAAGAACTATGATTTCTCTATTTTTGTTGACAGTTTTTTAATTTATTAGCATGATGTTATATTTCCAATATCTATATTTATTCACATTCACTATCTCTTTTTAATAGTTTCTATTTCACATTGTATAATAAGAATGATTTCAGGAGTCTTACATGGAATAAGGAAAAGAAAAAAGAACAACTCGTTCAGTGTGCTAAATTTTATGTCTCTGTTGGTGTTATCTGAGTTCATTCCAGCTCCTGTGTTTGAAGGAGCTGGTTTTCTTCCAGCTCTAAAGCTCCATGACCCAGCCCATGCAGTTTTTAAGCTGTCAGTATTAGAACAAATTCTTAATAATTTATGGTTAGTATGGCCTCTGAAGAATGTTTTCACTTTGTATGTTAATATGAAAAATAAATAAATGCTGAAAGTCTCTAGCAATGCACTGAGGTATTTGCTCAGTATGTTAGTACAGTGTCCAAATGAGTTTAAGGGCCTCAGCTGATGTGACTTCCTTAAATAATAAGACAAGTCCATGACTCTTGAGGTCCCTTCTGCAGTCTCAGTGGAGTTCTGGGGCTGTCTGAGATAGCTGAGACAAAACCACCTTTATATTGTCTTTCAACAGCTTCAGCTGTGTTTGGTTGCAGAGACTCAGTCTTGCCTGGCCTCTTGCCCAGCTGTTGATTACCTCAGGCCTGCAGTACGAGGGAGCTGTTAAAAATCAGGGCTACCAATAGCTTATTTATTTTGATATTATCTTGCCTGTAACCTTCACAATTCACCTCCAGCCCTCCTGCAGCGGTGGCTGCAGGGGCTGCACCAGTGCAAGGGCAGAGGTGTCCTTGAGCACAGCCCTGGGTGCCCACAGGAGCAGGACTGGGCAACAGACACAGCTGGGGAGAGGCGCAGATTGCAGCTCTGGGGAGAAAAATGTACCATGTTTAAGGGAAATTAGAGTCTGCTCCATGCCTTTCCTAATGACCAGATGAGGTCTATGGCCTCTTCACTGTTTTTTGTCAACTCTAAAACTGGAGTGCTTTAACGGGTGTCTTACAGTCAGTAGTTCCCAGGTTGGGAGTGCCACTGTAAACACAAACTCCTTCACAGAGATTCTCTCAGTACGACCAGGCATTTTGGCTATTTCATTAAAGAGCAAAATTATATAACAAACCCATGTGACTGTGTCTGTTGGTTTACTATCAGCTTTCCTCTGGACAGCAGCAGAGTTCTGTGTGCTTCATTAATGTCTCCTGACTGCCTTGGCAGATGCAGCCCCAGCTCTGCTGTGTGTCTGGGGCTATGAAAACCTTAATAGGCATATTCAATTGTAAATATAATCTGCCTCACTGAAATGTATAACTCATGTGTTTCCAGCCAAAGAAAACAAACTTTTCTTACCACAAAAACGCACCCTCCAGAACTCCATCTGTATGTCAGAAGGATACTTAAGTCATATTTTTGTCATATTATTTGGAGTTTTAAGTACACCAGAATAGCAGGAGAGTAAGTATGCAGATGGGCCGAATCTTTTTATACCATTTCAAGAAATAAAGAGGAGTTGAGAGTGAACAAGCAAGAGTAAATGAGGCATTTCCAACCAACCCACTAAGTGTGACTCAGCTGAGGATGATAATGAATAATGAGAGCAAGAACTTGGTAACTAGAATTAAAGGAGTGGAAGGCATGCAATAATTCTTTTTTATTTAGCAAATGGAGGAAGATTTCTCTTACCTATTACTTCTATAGTGTTAACAGGTATCTGCTTTGCTCAAACCAGTTTCTGCTTTTTTAAGTGCTATCACTGAAGCCATTCTAATGGTATTAATATGACAGGTGAGGCTGCAAGATTGTAAGGACAATAGCAAAATTCAGGTGTGTGAGCTCAGCTAATGCTAATATAATCTTCCCTGAGCCACACTGCATTTTCAAATACTGAAGGTGAGGATATTGGGTAATTTAAAGCAAGACCAAGTATTCCTGCTGTTTAGCAGCTGGGACCCTTGAAGACCACAGCAGTGTCTCTTCTACACAGGTACTCATAGATCAGGTTGATCTGACGTAGAGACCAGCCTAGACATTTGCTGTAAAGCCCAAAGCAGTGATCTATCATAAGCTTTGGAATACAGGTTTAAAAAAATATTTTTCTAGAGGAAAAGGGCAGGAAGAGTGGAAACAATGAGTCTTGCAAAAAGGGGAGTGAATGCTAGGAAACAGGCTTGCTATAACTTGGCAGTTTTCAGAGATGTGCTGCTAGTTGTGCCTGAAGAATAAACATTCTGCTTTTCTGCTGACTGTAGCCAAAGTTATTGGCCAGCAAAAAGGCAGGGGAAGCTCTGAGGAAGTCTGTGTCTCTAACAGGACATTTCAGATGCTGATTACAGGTGCTTTGCCCAAGCTTTTCATTCTTTATTTCAAAGAAGGTTTGAGTCTGGAAATGTGCTGTGGAATTAGAAACACTGCCTAAGCTCTACCCAGCTGGCTTGGAGAAGCTTTTGGACACTGATATGTAAGGCGGGTTCGAAAAACTGAGACTGGGCCTTGAACAGTAAAATAACCTCTTTTTCTTCTGTGGAATCAGATCACAGATGTGGATGTTAACAAAGGATTATGAAGCTGTAGCTCAGTTCTCGTAAAGAGAAATGGTGATTAGTTACAGAGGCTTGTGAGCTTCCTTCCCAGCAGCAGAGGGGCATGGACCCAAAGGGGCTGGGTGTTGGAATTTCACCCATGCTTCACTGGGCAAATGACAGTAACTCTGTGCTGGTTTTCCAGTCTGTAGTATGAAGTGGTTATCTTACTGGAGGGGTTGAAAGGCATAATCAGTTGTAAAATGTATTGAAACAGAAAGTGCTATCTCAGTGCAAAGTGGTTTTATCTACTGCTGCACACCCAAAGGATTTACTTTTGAGGTGGAGACACATTTCTTAATGCCTGTGGTGTGTACCAAGACAATTGGAAATAATAAAGCCTTGGGGTAGTGGTGTTGGAACCTTGTTCTTATTGAGGTCACTGGCAATTCCATCACTGATTTCAGCAGGAAGAAGATCAGGCTGCTTTATCAAGAGGCCTTAGGTAAACATAACACTTTCCAAGACTAAGGATCTGGGGTTTTTGGAAGGCTAAATTGTGCAGTGCCAGTCCTTGCCTTGGTAGTCCAATGGTATAGTGTAGACACTTTATATCATCTAACTACTCAGGGATTTATTAACTTGAAATTTTAAGAAAACTGCTAGCTTCATTGCTGTCTGCAAATAAAACATGCAGTGAAGAAGGTTCACATACCCTAGGCATTTTGGCAGAAAGTGAGCATAAAATGTGTTAATTGAACAGAGGACAATAACTCAAAAGGATGTGTGCCATTAAAATGGATCACACGATCCATGAAAGGACTTAGAAATAAACACAGTGTTTCCACCACTGTTGTGGAAACTGAAAAGTGACAGTAGATAGGGAGACAACAACAGAAAAAGAAACAGGAAAATCTCCACAAATGTAAAATAAAAAAGGTCTTGTGGAAATTTACCCCAATGTAAATCAAGTTGAAAATGTATTGATATTTGGGAGATGCCTCTGACAGTTATGAACTTAAACAAGAAGGATGGATATTTCTCTGAAGAATTTCAGAGTGTATAGATCTGCAAACAATTTATATATCAAAGCAGTCACCAAATGGACTGGAGAGGCAGAGCAGAGGCAGAGCAACAAATCATTTCCAGAAACTGCCATTATCAGAATTTATAAGTGGTGGTAATCTCAGTGTCGTTACAAAAGTGAATATTAATGTCTGTATTTTAAATAAAATCTGATTTTGATTTTGTTATGGGGCCTTAGAACTCCTTGGAAATGGTCTTGGAAAATTGTGCTGTAGCCATGTCAGCTGGAGTCTTTTGACGTATAAATGACAGAAATCTGGAAAGTATTCTAAACTACCTGTATTGTCCTGTTAAATCACAGTGCAGTGCTTCATCTGACCATTGAAGATATATATAATAAGCAGAGTTAACAGACAGATGCACAGGTGACTTTCTTATTAAAAAACAGACTATTCCTTATTTATTTCTAATGTTTTTCGAAAGAATTTGTGCTCCCAGATGATTTTATGCTTTTGCATTCATTTCTTGTTTTGGGAAGGAAGATCTTTTAATAATGTTTAGCATCAACCTCTCCCACCTGTGCAATTTGCTGCTCTAGTAAAAGTGCTGTTCCCCTAAAAAAGCTTATAACGTGCTATATGAAATGTCAGAAATGATAAAGCAAACCCAGGAACCTCTGAAAGAAAATGTACTGCCATGAATATCTGAAATTTACTGAACCACTGCTTTTATTATACTTAAATTTTAATAAACACTTTTCTTAAGAGCTTGTGCTTCAGTAGGCATAGAGATGTTTTCTATGTAAATAGCAGTGTTTGACTTTTTCTAAAAAAACTGTATTCCACTGCAGTAATAAATCCTACAAGCAAACTAAGACACAGTTTAGGCCATGAGATATGGAATAAAATCTCTGAAACCTCTCTCTATGCTTGTTGGGTTGCCAGTTGTGGCCGTAGGGCAAGAATGCCTTAGAGAATGGATTTTCTCAATGTTTTCATGTAAGTTCAAGTTTTGAAAATAAGAGAGAAGGGAGGAAGCCAAAACCCATGAAAGGGTGCTAATAAGCTCATTTTGCCTCTTTGTTGTTTTATGCCTTGCCCCAGATTCTATAGCTTCACTCTCAAGTGAGATGGTATGGCATAGGATTTATTTCCGAGTGCTTATCACTCCTCAGTAGAAAGCATTTACGTTTTCCATAAGAATGCTTTCTATTCATAACTTCCTTGATAGCACTTTTATCCACTTACTTTACCCTGAGGTATCACTTACAACGCTGCTCAGAGGTTGGCAGGGTTAGTGTAACCATTAATGCATTAAAGTTGGCTGCTGGAGGTGTTAATGCTTTGCTGGCAGTTGTGTTTCAGAGCTGCTGTCTCTCGTGTCAAAGGACTTCCTTTCCTAAGTGCCAGGCCAGCACTTCTTTCCATCTGAAGTCTTCCTCAGTAACTCTACCAACTCTCCCAGTTACCACTTTTAGTCTCCCAAGATACCAGGCTTAAAGTCTTTGAAAGTTTGAAGATGTATCTGTAACTGTTTTTACAAATGTCTACAAATATAACTGATTTTCCTGAGTATTTCTGTCAGCAAGTCTCCTTTGCATCTCTTCAGGGCCAAGTTAGCAACCAAGCAGGAAGCAAGTGAAAAGGGTAGATTGTAACAGGGCCAGTATGTGACTCCATCCTAAGCAGAAATATCACTTGAATATTTTCAGAATGAAAGGCAGTCTCTCCAGTTTTATATTCTGCTTGTGCTTTTTATTGCTCTTTTCCACATGTCATTGTAGAACTTTTGTGTAATTTTTCAGGCAAGGCAACCATTGCCTGTCATGCAGAGCTTTCTCTTTCTCCCCTCCTTTTTCTCCAAAGAAGATCACTGTAAGGGACTTGTACAATAACAGTAATACTACCTGTATTACAGTAAGTGATGTGGTGGTTGTTTAGCTTTGCATGGACTAGCAGAAGGCTGGAGTTGCAGCATTCTAAAATCTGTTCATGGTTTATTTGGTGAGGTTGGATTGGTTCTCAAGCTGGTTTAGGTCTGTTTTTCTGTGGCTAAAACTGGCAATTATAATGCTTATCCATGAAAGCAAAGTTGCTTGCTTTAACACAGACCTAGGGCACATCTCCCATGGAGACAATGTCATGGAAGAAAGTAGTTTAATGATAGAAGAATGGAAACATTGGAGAGTTCGTTGGGGTGTTTTTTTGAGATTTCTTCTTCCTGTTCTCTGTCCCAAAGTAAATGTTCTGCCTTTGCATGAGTAAGATGAATTGGATGTTAAAACCTCTGAATATCCTTGGAAAATGTGAATTTAACGCTCTTAAATACTTTGTTTCTAGGAAGACCAGGTAGTTCTAGCTTCTGCTTAGACCACCAGGGCTAGTCTGAGTTAGTGAATATTAGAAAACAAATTTTCCATCAATGAACTAAGCTGAAGCATGGTTTCAAAAACACATCTGCAGTCAATAATTTTGAAGAGTAAAAAATATTATGGACAAATTGTTGAAAGCATGTTCTATACTGGATATGAAATTCTTGTGCACATGTATAAACAGCACAATTCCTGGGCTCTGCAGGTCTGATACAGGGCTTTGGAGAGACACTCAGCTAGCAGGGTTTGTATGTTTGCACATAGTTCATAAACAGCATGATTTGGAACCCAGTCATGTCCTGTGGTTTCCTCATATCCTTCATGTTGGATGAAAAATAAGCTGTCATTCATGGCATTGTGGAAATTGAACTACTTAAGAGGACAGTCATTTAATGTGGTAAATTTTCTGTTGTTTATAGCCCTTAAATCAAGGGTAAAAGTGACTGATCAATGTAGTAATCAGTGGTTGAATTTGAAGGGGCATTTAAGGAGATCAGGTTAAATAATCACAATGCTCCTTCAAATGTAAAAACTACAAAAGCACTACTGAGCATATGCACAATCAGAATTTTATGCACCACATTTATGTTGAAATGAGTATCTACTGTTCTAAAGTGCTCTGAGTGGGGAAGAGGGGGCCTTCACTTTAACCCTTCCTTCCCCAAACTCAGCATGAATGCTGAGCTATGCTGAGCCTTGCAGATAGGAAGAAAAGAACATTCCTCCTTTATTCAGTGTTTAATGCAGTGCTGTTGTGTTTAACTCCAGGTAAATGTGTTGTTTTTTAAAATAATGGTAATAATACAATCATCTTGCATTTTGGCAAACTGAAGGTGTTTTTATGAATAGCCACCAGTGATACAGATGAAACCTGTCCATGTTAATGGTACACACTCATCCCATCAGGGAAATTGAGAAGTCTTGCCAACATAGATTAGATTGTGATGGATATTAGACAGTAAGTGAGAATAGATTAATCTATATAAATGTGAAGTATTTAGTAGTATTCTTGAGCTCCAGATAATGAAGTGCCATCGAGGCACAGTTAAATTTCTGTTTATTGACAGACATCTGCTGCAGTAAAGAGCCTGCCAGGAGCATGGTCTATGTTTTGAATTGATTTTATATCCTGATAACTCTCCATAGTTGTGTGAAACATGCCCAGGTGCTGGAATGGAATTCAGTAGTTCTGTCTCTAGTAATAATTTATCTGTTACCTTTCTTATGATTATTCCTCTTCTGGTGATCCCTCCCCTTCCCCCCCGTAAATAATAGCAGAAGGAAGACCTCTAATGACAAGTTAGTTGATCTCAGAGTTTTGAGCTGCTTGCATATTTATTTTATACTGTCAATACTTTGTTAGTATTTCCATGATGTCTGAAATTTTGGTATTGGCCTAAGAGCAGTAGCAGCTGTAACAGCTGTCTAATCAAGAGGAGTAATTTTAGGATTTAAAGTGTAGCTTTGTGTTGCTCCCCCTCCAACAGTGAGTGCCGAGTGATGTTCAGGTGGGATGGCACAGGGGAGGTGAGGCCAGTGCTGGCTGCCCAAGGGTGAAACAGCCATAATCTCTGTGAAGACGAACCACGTGGCTACTTAGCTACTCTTTCACCATTTCCCTTTCTCTTTTGCTGTGGCCATTCTCACATTTTGGATTATCCTGTGGAGTTACTGCCTGGTAGCTCTGTATTTGCACTGTTAATGTGAGACTGGGTGGCACTGCCCATCCTCCTTGGTTTCTCTCCCAAAGTTGTGTGATTAGGGGTGTGAGTGTGCAGCAGCCATGTCTCCTAATTAGCAAGGTGTCCCACTCTATCTCCTGTGTTCTCAAGCACACCAAGATATTTCAGGCTATGCTTTCACTGCGATGCCACAGTTGTACCATACCTTTTATGCATAGAGGCAAGGTCTGCATAATTTCCCATTCTCTGAGAGGGGAAGTTGGCATACTAGTCACAGGCCAAGATCTAAAAAAAAATTACTTTTAACAGAAAATTTTAGAGTTAAATAAACAGTTTCAGGTGTTGAATTATACTAGCGAATTGCACCAAGGTGACCTGTTAAAATCACATTCAGGTGGTATCAGTTTAAAGAACAAAGACTTTAACAAGTCTGGAAAAAATATAGATAATAGGTTGGAATACCCATAGTGCATGGTGGAGATAGTGCTGAAACGTGGCCAGAGGTCTACTGGCAGCACACTGTGCTGCTATAAAGACAGTATTTGCTCTTCAGACTGGCAGGAGTTGCTGTGGGGGACTTGCCTCCTACAGTGAGGAAATTCCTTGAACCTGGCTCAGCCATTTCCCAGCCTGTCCTGGCTGAAGACTGTGCTGAAGACTTAGGATGACTTTTGTCATTTGGCTTGAAGGGATGGTGACTAAAATGAAGAGCCTGAGGGACATGAGGAAGGAGAGACAAACCCAGGGAAAAAGCTTCCCCTAAATGGGTATGAAGTGTACATATGGCAGAGTGTATATGGGAGTTGTGGAATGTGATTCAACAGTACTCTCTCTCTTTACAGAATTGATTCTGTAAAAGAATTTTCACACTTATTCCTAAAAAATGTGCTTTCCTTTTGATGTTTAAGAATTCTTTATCTTTTAAAATATTATTGAATTTTATTTGGGGTATTACCCCAAAATAACTGGCCCAAAGAGAGCAAAATCCTTCAAGCCTCCTGCTCAGCAGCGTCTTACAGCGCAGCGAGGACTCCGAGGGACGCATCAGTTCTGCGTGCTGCCTTTGGTGCAGGGGGCTGTCGTGGGGCCGTGCTGGAGGAGGAGCGGTGTGAGGGCTCGGGGGGCCTGGTCCCGGTGGCGTGCTGGAGGAGGAGCGGTGTCGGGGCTCGGGGGGCCTGGTCCCGGTGCCGTGCTGGAGGAGGAGCGGTGTCGGGGCTCGGGGGGCCCGGTCCCGGTGCCGTGCTGGAGGAGGAGCGGTGTCAGGGCTCGGGAGGCCCGGTCCCGGTGCCGTGCTGGAGGAGGAGCGGTGTCGGGGCTCGGGGGGCCTGGTCCCGGTGCCGGCGCTCCGCGGACCGGGTGCGGTGCGGCCGCGCTCCCGCAGGGGCCGCTCCGAGCCCGGGAGCGCGGAACGCGCCCACAGCGAGAACTTCAACACAATTCCCCTTCCCACAGGTTTGTCTGTGACAGCTCGTCTGCTGACTCTGGAAGGAAAATCAAACTGGAAGCAATGCTGTGTCAACTGCAATAACTCTCCTTCGGTTTGCTTTAAAGCTGTCAGTTATTGTAAAGCCACTTCTTGGCACTGCAGAGGCTTTTAGCCCCTTGAACTCCAGGAATGGTTCTAGTTTACATCCACATTTCATAAATGTCCTTTTGAATTAGCCTACTTTGGGGTTGTATGTAGGGCTAGTGAGAATACAGCTTATTCCAAATGTAAGAGAAAGTAAGGCTCACGAATTTTGGTTGTATTTTTTCCACCATAATTTTTGCGGAGCCTCCTTTTGCCTTTTCACAGTGTGTTGTGTCTACAGCACCCTAGCTCAATGTACCTTGAAAAGTACATTTACTTAACGGAAAAGCATTAAAATGCTACAATTTAATGAGCCTTGCCATGTCTTCAGCTAATGAGAAATGATTCTCTCCCTTTTGAGGCCTGGGTTCAACAGTCAATGCATTGACCACAGAGAGGAAGCAGAGCCCTTGTCTTCCTTCTGCATGCAGGACTTGTCTCTCTGGTACAAAGTCCTGTGACTTGGCTTGCCTTGTTCACTGCTCTGCTGCTGTCCTGAGGCAGTGAACTCGGCTGTGGGGGTTCCACTGGGTCAGGTTCAGGGAGCTGGAAAGGAGAGCAGTGGAGAGTGGCCGTGGCCAGAATTGTTTAGGTGCAGCCACAGTAGAAATAATGTCTCCATCGCTGAAGTAACTGTATGATGTGGCACTTGGGGAGAGACCTGGGATTGAATTTCCCAATTCCTTGGCTAGTGGTGATTATGAACTTCATGAAGTGGAGGTACTGGGTCTGCATCATTGCCTGGCACCCAACTGCAGAGTGTGAAGCTGCTTTCAGGCTTCAGCCCTTTTGGCAGCAGTATTGTGCTGTAAGAGGCATAGGCAAGGCAGAATATAGCTGTGAAGCTGTCCAAGGTTGAAGCAGTGCTAAGAGACATGGAAAATAAGCCCACTTGGATAGCTTAATATTGTGAATTCCTGTATTTTAGAAAGTGGAGACCACCTCCACCTAATTCCAGAGACAGACTGCCAAACTCCAGGCTAATCTAAATTAAAACAATTATCCTCTTACAATTTTAGTTTATTTTGGCAATGCTAACAAAATCTTAACAGCAAAGCAAGTCAGTCATTTGTGAGTAATTCAGAGAAGTCCCAGAGGAGAGGACTGTGCAGTAAAAGACAGCTGAAAGTTCAGCAGATTCTGTTTTGTCACCCTCTGGCTCATTGTGCAGAGCATCTGCAGCAGGATTTGCAAGGGACATGCAGACCTGTAGTGTTATGAATTTTTTTATTCTTGTATCCCTCTTCCAGGCTGGCTTGTTGGTTGTCAAAAGATTCTGAGCATGAATATGGTGAATCTGGCTGAAGATGAACTTTGGAAGCCTCCTGGGAGTTTGGGGATTTGCAAAATGAGGTGAAAGAATGATCCAGTGATGACAAGCAGGCAGTGTGGATACAGCCTTCCCAGTGCTGGTTGGACTGACCAACCTGCAAGTGCTGGTGTGGCGTCTCATGCAGCTATTGCAGCTATGGAGAAAGTGTTTGAGCAATAAAACAAATGAACTACTGATTGTCTTGGATTTCTTGGCTGTTATCTCCAGTAGTGCTACCAGGGAAGATCACCCATGCAGGCTGAACACTTTTACTTTATCTCGCTGTGTTGTTCTTTGCTCAGACTCTGATTTATTTTCTGGAGAAGGGAAAAGCTGGTGTTATGTACTGAGCAGGTTTAAGTCAATTAATCTCTTCACACAGTTGGACTAAATGATTGTCATGGGCCTGTTCAAACCAAATATTCTATTCTGACATCTATAGGAAATAAAATATTCTAATATAGCCATGAGCTATTTCTTTGTGTGTGCATATACATGTATGCATGCAGCCGTATATTTAATATGTAATTTAGAAAAAGCTATTATATATACTCTTAAATTATAGATATTAATTTAATGGCCTAAGGCAGTTCAAGACTAGAAGAGACTATTGGTTCACTTAATCCATTCCCTTCTTGGTCCAGGCCAGGAGTTTGTCTTCCCAAAAACCATGAGAAATAATGACTGATGAAGAATATTCTCTGAAAAGGCAAGGAGTCTTGGTCTGAAGACATAGTTGTTACCTTGGTTGTTGTTTTGAGGTTTTTTTCCTGGTTTTGTTTTTGTTCTTACTACAGTTTCCTACCTGGAAACACCTAAAACTTCTGATTGTTTTACATAACCATCTGGAACAAGTGTTTCTCTTTGCATGTACCAATCTCTGCGATTCCACAGAGCTCAATGTCTGCTTGTTGGCTGATTTCAGCTCTTCCAAAAGCAGAAATGTGTTCATTCTCTTAGTCTTTGCTGCTAAAAACATACATGTCTAAGTTTATAAATAGAAATAATGTGTCCAAAATGGACCTAAAGGGCCTACTTCCTCCTGATTTTAAGAACAGCACAGCTATAGTCAATTCCTAAAATTTATGGGTAACTACTGCTTTGTAAAATCAAGACAGAGTAGCAGGAAGAAATTGTATTTTTAGCAAATACAAAGTATTAGTGAGACACAAACTGTTAAGCATGATTCACAGTTCAGGCTGCTCTGTCTGTTGAGTGTTTAAGCTGTGGAATTTCATTATAGCCTTGGCTGATTTTTATGTATTGTGACGGAGCAGTTGCTAAACCACTGCTCTTTGCCCTACTGGACTGGAGCCCATCCTGCTCATGACTGGGAGAGATTTCCTTCAGCTCAAGGAGCAAGAGTGTCTGAACTGTCCCCGTGTTGCGACAAGCTTCCATGCGACGTGTGCGACTCTACCCTGACACCAAAAAAGTCCTAAGTGAACCCAACTTCAATTTAATAAGACTCTGGAACAAGTTCAGTAAATGTTTGTGCTGGATTTTGTATGGCTTTGAAGTAAACACTTATGCTTTTTCCCTTTGCTTCTTTTTGAAGAAGGTAGGAAAAAACTCTTGGTTCTGTTCTGCAAATGTCTTGGGAGAAGTGTGTTGAGGGCAGGAAAGGCAAGGGTGGCGTCATCCTTGACAAGGGCACAGTCTCAAAGTACACAAGAGAGGTGAAAAAAGAGGCTTGGGAAGGATAATCTGGTTCAGCCACGGCTCCAGAGATCATCAAGAAAGTCCATAGTGTTGGGACAGACCTAAACAGGGAAGCAAATGAGTGGGATGGATTTGCATAGGACATGTCGGGTACGGGCTGAGCTGCAGTGCTTCTGTCTCATGGTTAACTCATTACAAACAGGAAAGGAGAGGCAGGTTTTCGAAGTGGCTCTCAATAAGTGGAATTAGACCCAAAGACTTTTTCAGGACACATTTTGTGACTTAGTGTTTCCCAGGTCAGATGTGAAAGGCTAATGAGAAGGTCAGTATACTCCCCCAGCTTGTCTGACATACGTAAGTGATAACCTGGCAAATGTTACAGCTGATGAACAGAAACAGATGTGTTTATAAATGACCTGTGTTAATCTTAAAGTCGCCAGTCTGAAACTGAACCCAAAGAAGTGTGCATTGGGTTAAGGATAGAAAATTTATTTCTGGTTTTCTGCCAGTGATTTAGTCATTGGAGAACGGGTTTACACAGGCAAGAACAAAAGGAGACGCTGAGCAGAACTCCTTACACCCACCAGATGTGCAGAGTTTTGTAGGATTATGGTGCTATTACTACAGAACATAAGATGGTAGGTTTGCCAATATTGCAAAACATGCATGAGTTGTAGACAAAAAGGAAACTATTTCAGTAATCAGTAGAAATGTGATTTAGCAAGTTCAGAGCTGGAAGGCCCATTGCAAGTGTTCTACTCTATCTGTGTTTGAAACCCCTTCCATATTAAATACAGATGCTAGAGTAGGCATGCTGGGGCAATATTGACATAAGAACATAAAAATCTTCAGGGGATGGTTAGTGAGGATTCTTAAAACAGAGCTTAAATTATTGCAGTGCTCAAAAGGAATGCCTGGCAGTCATTAAAGCTAGGGAATATTTTCAGCACTAGTGCAGGAAGATGTTTATGATCAGGACAGATCATACATCCCTGAAATAGATCCTGCTATCATGAGAGGGTTGCCAGGTGTTTGTAAAAACTGAAACACTAACATTTTGCAATTTGAGCCACTTTGTTTTGTGTTTTCTTTTGTTGGCTCTGGTGCAAGACTAATTGTGAAGGCAATTAATGATTTCTAATTAGAATGAGTATTCTGAGGAGGAGATAAGGCATCTTTTCTTGTGGCATAAGTAAAAATAGTGGTGGCTCATCCAGGTGAGGATTGTCTATAGTAATTGACAGCTTCCTAAAGTGGAGTTATATCTGGATGAGTGCAACTAAAAGATTATTTGGCAAATGCCATTTTAGAAAAAGTATATTTTCAGAATATCATAGTAAAAAACCTCTGCTTAAAACAGGAAAGCAGTGAGTGTAAACAAACATGAAGTTGTAGAGGACATGAGAAGAAACCAGGTCATGGGCTCAGGTATTAGTTACTGGTCAGTTCTGTGTATCATGGACTTAAAGATGTTTTTAGAAGGGCCTAGGTTGACCCCTTGCCTGATCCAGAGAGGATTTTGAAGTGTTTCATGTGCATGGAGCAGGATAAGATCCTTGGCCAGATGGTGTCTGATCTCATGGGCAGGATAAGGGTTTACATCCCTGTTTCTCAAGCTTGCATCCCTATAGGATACATACACCCTCCCTTCCTGCCTGGGCTGTGGAGAGGTAGCCTGTGATAGAGTGTGGACAATAGACAGGAGCAGAAACTGTGCAAGGAGGGTAGTGGGCTTTGCACAGACATGGGGCCATATCATCTCTTTAATTAAATTGCTGCAGTTGCACCTTGGAACCAACAGAGAAAATAACCTGGGTTTCTAAATAAACCCCCTATGTGCTTATATACTGGGGTAATGTTTTTGCCTTTGACAGGTAATGCACTGAGACATGCTACTGGATTTATAATTTCAAGTGATACAAGGAAGCCTGGCCATGAGTAGTGTTGACGGTGTAATTTGATTTTATTGGTATTGTTGGCACTTCATATGTGGGACATTCTTTTCTGGTTTATTTTTTAATGTGAAACATTCTATCAGATTGTGAAAAGAACAAAGCCTAATTGAACAACCCCCCCCCAATATTATAAAGAACAGAAAAGTAAAGCACGTTAAACAATACTTGACTTTTATGTATAACGCATTGTCTTCAAAAATCTGAGTCGTTTCCATCCATATAAACAAGTTATATAGTAGTAACAAAGTGCATGAAGCAAATTGCTAAATTTAACTAAGGTATTAAAATAAAAAGTACTTTAAAACAATACTTTAACACAGTTTTTTTGCCATGATTCTATCATGCATCAACACAAAGCAGATCCTGAGGCAACCTGTGCCTTTGACAGTGTTTCTGTATTATTATGTAAATAAATGGAAGTAATGATCATACTCATAAGAGGGTGAAAAACATCAAGACAAACCATCCATTTATAACAGAGTTGTATTTAAAAAAAATAAAAATCAAAGTGCACTGCTGGTACATCTCATTTGAGCCTATCTGGTATGTGAATAACAGAGGGGCATGATCCAGTCTCCAAAGGTTCCAAGGCTTTGTTTAAGCACCAAGGCAATGAAGAATGATGGCTGTTCTGTTCATAGCACTACTATGACTAGCATGACAACGGAAAAATTGTACCAGAATATATACGTAAACATCTTTTGTATACTGAGGAGGCAAACACTCTTAAATTATCTGATGTGTACAGTACTGGTACTTAGTGTTTTGGTGCCAGTACCAGACTGGTCCAGTAATTAGCATTCAGATCTATTTCTAATTACAGATAAGGCATATAACAAAAAAGTAAATATTTGGTTATTGATATCTCATATGGTTCAGCAACCCAACCAGTCAGAGCTTATCTTGCCAATTTTAACAATCTTCAAACTCTTGTCTTCCATTTGTAGATAGTACTGATCTTTGAAAAAGTAGGTATATCCTGTTAAAATAAATAAATAAACATGCTCAGGTTATGGAGCACATAATTCTTGACTAAAGATTTTTTGTCTTTGTGATTTAATGGAGCTTAATGAATTGAATTATTTCCCAAAATATTCATATGTATTTGTATTATTAAAAAGATATATTTTAAAAATACATTAAAATTCCCATCCTGTAGAAGAGAGCTGTTGTTAAATGGAGCCTTATTAAGGTCACTACTTTGTGAGCCAGAGTTTTCTGGGATGAAATGTTTGCTGGCAAAATGTTGAAAATGTGACTGAGTCAAGATTCATGTGACACCAGTGTTGCTTTTAGACTTTAGTGCATATCTGTGCAAAATTTAAGGTCCCTTAAAACCATGGGCCAGGATCTCAGCTGGAGTGCATAGGAAATTAAGAAAAATTGCAACATGAAACCCATTCATGCCTGTGATGAGGGAGTTTATCATACTTGAGTTCTGGTTGTGCTAGGACAGGATGGTGCTGAAATGGTGCTGGGACTGTGTGCTGGTGTGGAGGAACCTGGGGAATGTCAAGGAGCTGGGAAATGTCCAAGCCACAAGGACTGCCTCGGTCATGCGCCCTGGTGTTAGGACATCCTGTGCATCAGGCATTGGGTGGCTCCATTTGGCTCCTGCTCATGGACCACAAGAAATTAATGTCTCCAATAAGTTTTGCAGCAAACAAATAAGAGAGTTTGTTAGTGATTTAAATCAGAATTACAGCTTACCACTGTCCCCAAGGCCCAAGACAGCATCGAGGTTATCTGGAACACCATTCCAAGAGTCAGCAATGAATTTAGGGGATGCAAGCTCCATTTTCTTCTTTTCTTCATTGTACCTGAAGGAAATGATATCTCTACATTACAAATCTGTTTTTAATGTTAAATTGTAATATAATTTTTCAGGGTGTCCTCAGCAAATGTGACTATATGAAAGAAATAGAAATGTAATGACTAAGATTGTAACATGGTTTCTATTTCATTATAATTATTACTGATTCCTTTAAAACTCTTTGAAATTTTACATCTTTCCTTCAAAAATGCAGCTCTGAATTGAAAATACACTTTCTTATGAAAGTTCCTTCCAGAAACATAATTTGGATAGGAATCAGTGCTGAGCAGGAGGTGTGGAGGTGTCCTGAGCACGGTGACATGCAATGGAGTTTGAACCAGGCTTCAAGTACATCATGTGAGGCCTCAATGACCTTTCAGGTGCTCAAGCACCTCTTCAGGAGCAGGAGACTTCAGAGAGGTTGTGTTTGACAGTACTGGAGGGAGAAGACCATTTATGTTCCCAATTTCTATTTATCCATGTCCATAGGTATCTCAGGTTACTTTTCCCTCACTGCTCTATGGAACTCCTTGGAATATATCCAAAGTTACACCAGTACTAATGAGCAGTAGGTTGGTCAAAATCAATTTAAATGAGTCATTTAAATTCATTACTATTTTTTTTTTTTCTGGGCTATTTAAAGAAAATCTAATACCTTGCTGGGTAGCTTTAAAACTTCAGCTGTGGAATCTGAGCCAGCTCCTTTTCCCCTCCCTCACACAACTTTGCTCTGCTCTACAGTTCTGTTATAATAACACTAAAATAGCTTGTGGCTGGAATGAAGGAGAGAGAAGGCTTCCAAAAAATCCATTTAAAGTAAGTGTGATAATGACACAGGAAGGACTATGGTATGTAAGTATTTTGATTCCACTGACAGAGTCCTTGTATAAAATGTAACAGCCACGTACTTAAGGGTTATAACTCTGTTCAACAGAGATGCATTTTTTTTCTGAAATATTTTTCAACTGCTTGCTTTCTTTACACAGATAGAAATCACTTAATCCTATTTTGTTTCCTTAACAGTAAATTATGCATTCTGTAGTGACTGAACTTGATAAGGTACTTCGATAGAAATACTGTCTGTGATTGGAGTGATGAATTACTTGGAGGCCCTGCAGCGCAGTTAATCAAAACAATAGTTGATACAGAGGAAACCAGCAGCTTTTTAACTCATAGTCTGTAGGTTTTAGTAGGAGTCTGAAGTGTTGCAAATGGCTGTATTAGAACTACTTATAAGTGTCTAAATGGTCTCTACAATATGACATTAAAGAATTAATAACATTCTTTAAGTTTTTAGATTTTTTTTTTTTTTAGATAATGGAGAAGAGTACTGTCCTTAAAGTAATTGAAAATTATGATCGAATGGCAATTGTATGGAAAGAGTATTTTATTTACTTACAGGAATCCACAGCCATTAGAAAGTTATTCAGTTTAATCATAACATGAAATTATTTTTCACATAAAATGGACTCAATTATACTGAGACCTTCTTTGATATCTTGTATAGAACATCTCTCAGAATGAACCCTTAAAGATTGGAGAATCTTTTAGATTTCTGGTGGTTATTTCTGGTGTTTAACTTTCCTCTAAATTGTCAGTTAATGAATGGGTCCACTTTCAGCCTGTTGTGTAATGTCTGCATTCCTGAAGTGAAGTCCTGTTCCTGGAACAGGCCTCTGACAGTGGCTGCAGGAGTCAGGGCCTCTCTTTTGTTCTGATGCCATTTTGACAGCATAGAGGTAGCTCACAAAGAACCTCCTCTGCTTTTTAAGATGGTCTTTGTGCCAGATCTTCCTGGCAATTATGGTAATGAAATTCTATTAAATACAATTATCCAATTAGTAGACTCTTCAGGCGTAGGATATTTATTTCTACCACAGTAATAGCCTTGAGGCTTTTTAAGGACATTCTTTCTTAATCTAAGATGATAAAATAGGAGCATGGTAGCAGGTCACCTGAGTTTCATGGAAAGATGAAAAGGATTGAGAGACTGTCAAAATGAATTGAAGCTAAGATTTTCCTCAAAGTACTTACAGATACTCTTGTGGTTTGTTCAGATTTCCTCAGTGCCAACTATATTAGTAGAGCAAAGGTGTAAGTGATGGTAGATCAGCTGCTGAAAGGATTTACAGTCATCCCCAGCATGTTTTGGTAGTCACACTGCTGTTTCCTTTAAATCCAGTTCCTGTAAACCTGATGGCTTAGTGAAAGAATTTCTTAGGCAATCTGGTCAGTCTTTGGATTCAAGTGATTGGAGCTCAGTGTATTTTTAAGGAATTCCTTGTAGAGTTTTCTCCCAGCATTTTTGAGCTGACAGTAAGGACAGCTTGCCCCTCTTAAGAGCCAGGGACTGATGTGGGGTAGTTGCTGGTACATGGGGGCACAGGGGTGAGTTAGTGGTGGGCAGCCTGACAGACACTCCCAGATACCCTCTTCCATTGCTGTTTTTGAGGCTGTTATTTTCTCAAATATGTGCCAGTTTCATGTTGCTGTACTGAAGCCCTTTCCTGCTGTCAGCACTGTCCTGGCAGCCCTTGTTTTGCATTCCCAGAGGATGTGCCCTGTGTTTGGTCCCTGCCTTCTGAAGCTCAGGGTGCATTCAGGCCTGGAGACAGCTCAGCTAAGAGCATCTCACCACCATTCAATGCATCTTACTTCCAGTATCTGTCTCCAGCAAAAATGTATGTCCTCTTGTTCCTGCCCCAGTTGAAAGCTGCATCCACACGCTGCACATCAGGGGGAAGTCCCAGGCTGCTGAGTTTCTTTGGATAACCCCTGTCCAAGTTGCTGGCTGAATAAACCCAGTACTCGTTTCCTAAGTAGGGGAGAAAAAAAAGCAAACAAAACATGTTTATTAATCAGTAACAAAAGGGTATTTCTTCTTTTTTGCTTTGCCACGTGACTTTTTATTGTGCTAGCTGTACCATTAGTCTATCTAGTATTTTACTATCTGTGAATACAATCCAAGTGGACAGTGATTACCACTGCTTTTGTTACTGAAGTGCTCCTTGCCTCAGAAAAAAACATCCCCTTGTTTCTCTTGCTTCCTTCCTTCTTAGCTGATGCCCCTTTGAGACAGACACTGCCTTGGTAAATTGGAGTTATATGCTAAAACACGTTGTTTATACAGGAAATTTTTTGTATGATAAAAATTGTCTGAAACCAGGCAGGGGTACCTGATGTTCAAATTCAGCAGCTCATTTTCACCCTTTATTTGTTTTGTTGGCCAGTTTTATTGAGTGATTAATAGGAGTTTTTGCTTAGAGTTCCTGTTGTCCTTTGTCACAAAACATTATCTAATGTGTCTCCAGATATGTACTAGTGGACAATGTAGTAGTGTTCCATGTTCTTTACATGGAATTATAATTTGCTTAGTAAATAGCCTCACTGGATTCTCTGAAAGCTATGGAAAGATTTATTCATGAAAGGACATTTCTTTGATCCTGTGCTAGTGGGAAAGTAAGTAAGGTATTAATGTGAGAAAAATGTGAAGTGTAGCATTTGAGATTCTTGGAAGTTATTGATTCACTATTCAGGACCAAAGGGTGAGACTCACTAGTTAGTATTTTAAGACAGTTTTGTTATTTTCAAACCAATCTTTGTTTTTTGATAGTTCTTATTTATTTTTTAAAAAAAGCAGGTTAGCTATGTTTCCCTGGAATTTATAAAGAAAAGGAGAGGCATAGATGAGATAGGATTAGATATAATACATGCAATATTTGAAGTGTTTTGATTTGCCTAATTTTAGGGGATTTTTTCCCCCATCTATGTAAACTGAAGCAAATGGCCTCTGAGCCATGTGGAATAGATTATCATTACTTTTTTCTCTCCTGTACAGAAAATGTACAGCAGCTTTTGCCATATGGTTTTTACATGACTGGAGATGTTTAGTCATGTTTTTAGTAGATACTGGAGCCTAGGTTTTGCTGGCTCAGTTCTTCATGTTGAAAACAGTCTCACAGCTCTGCTCATTTGGCCACTGCAGCTGAACCATATGTGACAGACAGAGCAGAGCTTCCTGTCCTCCTCCTCTCCCATGGAGCAGCTTGCCTGTATCCTCTGCCTGATGAGCCACCAAGGAAGATGCTTGGAAGCCAAAGTGGAAGTCAGTCTTTGGCAAAAGACAAGGAGACAAGGAGAGGCATGAGGAGAAAAAAGAAAATGTAGTCTTCTCAAGCAACATGTGCTGAGATAATAGCTTAAAATGGAATGAAACAAGAAAAACAGAGCAGGGACTGAGGAAAGAGAGGTCCCACTGTTGTTGTTGCTTTGTATTTTAAATAATGATTCTTGTTTGGTTTTCCTTATGGTTGAATGTCTCTTTCTAGGTGCTTATAGTTCCCCTTTTGTTGTACTGGAGGCTGAATGCTGTTTTGAGTCTTTCAGATCCAGCTTTTGTCCTAAAATCAAAAGCTTGTGAATGGGGAGATCTGTCACCCTACCTGTCGCCTCTGCTGGCTCCTAGACAGGCTGTTCCCTGTCCCAGGTACATTATGCAAATGGATACTTACATTTTGAAACTTAAACCCCGTACCTGTAAAAAAATATAGCTTTTAAAACTGATACCTGAGAAAAACACAGCCTTCTCATCCTGAGGGGCCTCATAGACTGCATCAATTTTCTCTGGCAGATCAGGCCAGAATGTAGCAACAAGAAGAGGACCTGTGGGTTTTCCTCGGGGGTTTATAGTCCTCCACATGAATCTGAGCAGAACAGAAAATTGTACAAGATTTACAATGAACTAATTCAGCAGCACATCTGTTTCTCATCACTTTTGGCACAGCCGCGTGAGCACGCACACACACACACATGCGCACACTTGTAACTCTTCTCTCCACTGACTGGAAAGCAAACTCATTTATTTGGAGTTTATGCTGCTAGAGGAGCTGCATCATAAGCTGCATGCTGGACTGCAGGTGAAATTGCTGTGCTGATTGTTCCTGTTGGTTTTTTGCATTGAAGCAAAATTTATCCTATGCTTTGAGTGCACAAATAAAGTGCTGTGAGCATACAAATAAACTCATTTATGCAGCATTTAAACTGTTAGAGCCCTCCTGGTGCTGTGGATGGAGCAGATGGATGAGCATTTAACCAAAGCAGAGTTTTGTATTCTATGAGCTGCTCTTGCAATTACTATTGTAGTGGCTAAAAGTTCAAATTTAATAGCAGTATATCATAGTGCTTGGAAGTGAGTTTGGCTGTAAAAGAAACTGCTAGCACTAAAAATGTTCATTAGAGAAATGCAAAGGGTAATTTATTGGCTATTTTTTGTATAAGTAGGATGATCATTTGATTTAAGCTTTAAAAAGCTCTAATTATCTTTAAATGGCAAAGCTTTGTGCTGAGGGCTTTTGGTATTTAAAATGGCACTGCTATTTCATCCTCTGTAGAATGAAGAACTTTTTTCCCCAACAGAACAAAAGTTTGACTTGGTCATAAAATGAAAAATCAGCGGGCTGATGGAACTGCTCTTGTACAAAGCTGTAGTCGGTCAAACTGCTTTTACCATTAATATGTTTCTGAAGCTCAAGGAGCTGCTGGCATTTTAATTTTTTGCAGAGTATAAATTGTTATTACCCATTCCTGCCTAGAATAATTATACCTTTGAGAAGCCCAGGATATTAAACGGAATTTTTTTTTGTCTAAAATTTGGAGGAGCAGTCCTAAATTAATTTAACAAATTGCTGTATTTTTATGAACAATGAAGATGGTAATATGTTATCCTATCCATGTTTTGAATGCATAGATGTATTTTTAGCATGTACAGAAACATCTCTGAGCATGACTCACAATTTTCATTTACAAAAAAATAGGCAAAGAATAAGCCATCTGGCTAATTCCTCCTCTTGAAAGTGTTAAAACACGTGAAATGCTGTAATAGGTAACACTGTTCATTTTGTGCATGTCTTTTTAGACAGAAAAGAAGATCCAATATGATATGGAATGGAAATTCATATAGAAGATCTTTAGAACACAGCATTCATAAAAGTAGTTCCTTTAAAAATCCAAGTTACAGAATTCTTATTCAAGTTTGGACCTGATTTATGGCTGAATCAGCTCCAGTAATTGCTATCTGCATGAATTTCAAACTTTCCAGGGCCAACGGAGACTTAACACCAGGTTTTTAATAAACCACACATTTCAAGGGACTTGTTAAAGTGGTGAGGTTTTCTTTTGGAAAGGGAAACTTTGTCAAAGATGAATTTTATTTTGTTTTTGAATTGGGTAGAACGTATTTAAATTTCTACACATCTTACTGAGGAATTGGTGAAATTAATTATTTGGCTTTCTCATTTCAGTTTGAACACAAATGTTAAAATGTTTTAACTCATCCATAATAAATCTTAATATTACATTTATAGACAGATTTAAAAATTTAGTTACAGTAGGTATTTTATATCATATTTTAACATAATCTATATTTGCAATAATGATGATTTTTATACGCAGTTATTGAAAGTGGGTCTTTTTTAGTGTACTGATAAATTTCAAAGTGTGAACTTTTGTTCACTTTCAGACTAAAACCATCTTTGGAAATGCTGTTCTTGGGCATTCTGTGCCCAATAGAAAAGCTCAACTGTTCTCTATGGCTAACAGCCATAATTTCTGTAATTCCCATTTCCTGGTAATTTCCTTTCCTTGATTTGAAGTGGGGAGGGAAAATACTTTTTTTTTGGAAAGAATTAATCGTATCTGACCTCCTTTTTGCTATTTACTCTCTTTGCCATGTGACAGTTGGATTCTCTGGTAATTTTCATGAATCATAAAAGTCACACGACACATGACAGACAGTTGTTTCTTGAATTCCAAAAGTGAGTCACAATGCTGTTTGCCTGATACTTGGAAAGCTGCAAGACTGACAGGCAAAGCCATTCCAGAGCAAAACAATTCAACAGTTGTCTGCTTTTGCTGCATGCTGGATGAAGGCTGAGCCAGTCTGAACAGATTGTTTTGGTATTTGCATAATTCTTAGACCAACTGTATCTAAATGCAAAATACTCCTATTTTGTTGGGATTATATAGAATATTGGATCACTCTGCTGGTTCAGGAGTAGATTTTACATTGTTCCTGTGTGTGACTGCTGGTTTGCAAGGACAGAAGGAAGGTGGAGGCCTGGCTGAAGAACCAGGCCACGAGTGAGCAGAAGAGGAGCAGGAGCTGGGAATGGTGTGGAACTTGGTAGGGGTTTTACTGCTGTGAGAATGTTTTTCCTTTGAAGGCTTTGAGCTTAGGTGAATACTTCAGCACTCTGATGACTAAATTAGCAAAACTGGGCACTGTTTCTGGCAAACTTGGTATGGGGTTGTGGGGCCAGCCCTGTGAGGCTTTCTGTAAGGCTGATCTGTTGGTACTATGGGGCCATTTGGTGGCCAAGGAAAGAATGTTCCTTGCCAGTAGGGATCACTGGAGTCTTAGTCTGCTGCTGACAGGGCCAAGAGAAAGAATTCAAAAGGTATCAAGCTGGTCCCCACAGACCTGATTGAAGCTTCTTACAAGCAGAAGGTTTAAATTCCATTTCTGCATTGCTAAAACACAAAGCCTGTGATAAAGACTAAGTCCAACTTCAAACCTAAAGCACCACTTTGCTGGGTATCGCACAGATTTGATCTAGAAGGAAATACATGGAATCATGGTATTTACCCTTAAAAATCAACTAAGTAACCCTGGGGTGTTTTTGTTACTAAAAGCTGGTGAGTAGAGTTAAACCATGCAGCATAGTAATAAATGCTTCATATATCTAGCTGAAAATTTGAATCTGGAGTAGATGGCTGGACTCAGGTATATCACAGGAGATACAAATAATATTTAGATTGCTATATTGGAGGGGAACTTGTTTGTTAGTTCCTGTTTCCTTTTAAATTTCAACTGACAGCTGGCAAGGAGCAATGAACAGGTGAGTTGCAACACTTCCCTTAGCTTGAGATGTTTGTATATGTTTTTATATGTTAGGAGACAGTGTTTGATTTCGGCACTCATTGAATGTGTGTGGACCCAGATCTTCAGTGGTGTCAGGAGAATGTTCAGGGTAGCTGAGGATAAATTATTCCAAATTTAGCATTGATTTATGAGAGGGAAGAAAGGAACTTTAGTGTCTCTCACAATGGTGCTGCCAAGTCCCATACTCCTTAGGAGATGCTCTTCATTGCTGAGCAGTTGGGTAATATAGGCCCTGGCAAAGGCAGGGGGAGCTGCAGCTGAGCTGCCACCTCATTTTATGAGGAATGTCTTTGCTTTTGCATCCAAAATGCCTTTGGTGCCTTCTGTCTTGGAGGCTCTGCACACACGTAGCCTATCTCAATCACCAGTGTCCTTGATGTGTTGTTACAGCAGCCATGAGTCACATAATGCTGTTATTTAATGGCTTTGAACTCATCCTGAATTAAACCTTTCCCTTAGAGGGATTTCCCTTAGCGTTGATTAGGACACTTTCCCATCTCTGAACACACAAAACAAAGGGCGGATGTTGTGCCTGATAACAAATGTCTAGATTTTGGTGAATAGGTCTCAGATTCCTTCACTTGAGGTTCTCCAGGTAAGCAATTTATCTCACTTACCTATCTTTGAAGAAAAATGTTTCTCCTCTGATTTGTGCTACTCCATCAAACACAATTTCATGCTTGCAGAGCTCTGGAGTGACAGGTCCAAGGGTTGGATGTGGGCCTGGTCCTGGTCCTGGTCCTGGCCCCACGTCAGGTGACACCTCTGTGATGGTGAACAGAGACATTCTGTTACACAGAAATGAAGGGCTGCACAGGTTACATGGAGAACAAGAGCTGCCATGGCTTCTAAAAGGGTAATAATTTGGAGAGGGTTCTTGAAGGAGGAAAAACTGATAATACTATCTCTTCAGAAGAAGGTTGGTTGAGCAGAGCTGAGGAAGACTTGATTCCAGTCCTGCCTTTATCCTCTATGTGGCCTCATTTGAGATGTGGTGCCTGTGTGTGTCTGTCTGGGCTGAGCTGCCTGTTTAACCTGAGAGATAATTAGAAGTGACTACACTGGGTTCAGAAGTGAACATTACAATTTTTATTTTGCTGGCTTCTAAAAAGAAGATAAAGATTTCAAAGTCCTTGTACTCGGAATTATGTGCAGCTCTGCTGAGAAAGACGTCAAAGTGGACTTCTGTATTTTAAAGAAGTGCCAATATTTGGCAAGTTACGAAGCTGCATTTTGAGCCATTTTTATGATCCTTCTGCCCTCACCAAGAATCAAAATGTGCTTTTCAGAACATGCGTTTTTCCATCTGGTTTATTTTATTTGGTATTATTATTTGGCTTGAGGCATTTGCCTCTTTTTCTCAGACATTGGGTTAATTTACTGTATGAGAAAAAAAATGGAGTGTAGCTGATTTGTGATAATAACAAAGCGAGAAAAGACGGTTTTTCTGAATACTTGTTTTACATAGAAAGCAGTTTGTAAAGGGTTATATGAGTTAAAAAGATGAAGAAAGGTAGTTTCATCTTGGATCTTGAAGCATGCTTTAAGACACCTGGGTTAAGTTCTCAACTCATATCAAAGATACACATTATGGACTCAGAAAACTCACTTAATCTTGACCATGTCTCAATTCCCATTCTTAATTAAAGCAGCTAAGAACAAGGAATAATGAAGATTCAAATCAGATTTTTGTCTCATGTGATAATATTTTTGGCATATTCTTATTAAAATTTCTGAGATGGGGAATACTGTAGAATATAGTCATAGTTAAAAAGATCTCTCAGTAGAAAAGTGAAAAGCACAGAAAGAGAAATGGAATATGGGAATGACTGCTTAATTGACTGTAGTATACTGGTGCCTCTGCAAGGTAGAAACTGTATCCATGGAAGGAATCTTAATCATGATACCACTTATGCATTTTACTAAGAGTATCTGTGGAGAAAACAACAAATGTTAAAGATGTAGCTACATGAAAATACTTAAATTCACTTCTTCTTTAGGAGTCTGCCTAATACATTTGCGCTGAAGTTTCAGCTCCCACACACTTTCTGCAAATGTTATCATGATGGTACAGCTTGAATTGTGGGAAGGCAATGTGAACTTTTCCCAAGCTGGTACACAGGAAACAGTGTCCTTCCCCTTTTCCAGAGGGTCACAATCTGGGAACCTCAGAGTGTTGCAGAAAGTAACATCCACCCACATCAGGTATTTCAAGCTAGAGACCAACATGGCATTTCATTCTCCCAGTAAAGGCACTAGAAATTTTCATCTAAAGTTTTGTTTATGGGGTATTTCGATGCTCCTTTTCATTCAGTAAATTTAGTGAGCTGTCATCCTTAAGTTATGATATTTGATTGAGGTAGGAGGCCTGGTAATATGAAGAAAGCAGAGGGAAAGGAGCAGAGCATGTTTCTGGTGTTGGTGGGATTGTGCCGTTTGTAATTTACTGCAAATTCTGAGTCCCAGATTTCAACCTGTGCTGCCTGATTTTCTGATGAGTTCTGCTGGTGGGGGAGGACTTTACCATATAGCTCCTGGATCCCTTTAATGTCATCCTGAGAAAGTCGGAAGTTCTTGGTGTAGGTGTAGATAGGGGCCATGAGAGCTCCTGGGTCCTCAGAGTGCTCTAATCCCATAGCATGGCCAAATTCGTGGGCAGCAACCAAGAAGAGACTGTACCCTGGATAACACAGGAAGACAGTGTTAGCTGCTTGCATTTAAATAGAATTGTACCACACAGGTTATTCACCATAAATAATAATGATTAATATTTCCAGTCTCCTGTGGTGAACATCACACCTGTTCCCAATAATGCCATTTCACTGGAGAGATTCTAAAACCTTTTTTTGTGGGTGATCTTTGCTTCTGTCTCCCATGCAAGTGACTCTGAGGACAGTCTTAATACTTGTGTGAGAAAAGGAAGTGTAGCAAATAACATTGGACACCCCTTTTAGGTACAGAAGAATAGAACTTGCAATCTAAACATCAAATCTTCCTTTTCACCATGAAATGGCTTGTAAGTGATAAAAAGGTCTGTAAATATGTGTCTGTGAGAACAGACTCTGAATCAGTAGTGGTGTACCAAATATTGTTGGGGTAGAAATAACCTTTTATCGTAGAATGACGTTTTATCAATTATGCCCAAACAGTCTCTGAAATTTGTCAGGTTTCTTCCTAGAATAACTCCCCAAATCCAGCATTTATTTGTAAATATGTAAAAAGCCTTTTGCCCTTGTTAAATTATGGCAAAGATTAACCAAAGTAATTTTAAATAGCGATTTTCACCACATAAACTCTATACTGTCTCACTTTATTAACATGTTTTTCATCCTTCCCAATATCACTCATGAATGTATTAATTTTTTGCATTTAGTGTTTGTTCCTAATTTGTATCAGTGTATAATTTATTGCATACTAGCGAAATGCTATAAGTACTTGTGGCTTTTAGCCTCGGAAGGAAAAACTGGTGGGGAGAAAAACATCTATTTATTCATTAATTTATTTCATTTTTTTGTGTTTTGGAAGGATCCTGCATCACTGTAGCTTTAGAAAATCTGAATATTTCAGATGAGCTCTGGGCGTGACCCTCTAGCTGTAGTCTCACGCTGCACTGTAGGGATTTTGCTGAGATTTCAGGCTGGGGAGAAGTGCTGGAGTGATGAGTGTGACATCATTGCAGTTGTGCTGCCAGGGGTGTGGGCACTGCTCCGTCAGCCCTGTGTTCTGACAAGAGCTGTCACCTTGGTCTGGGCAGAAGCCCCACTTGCGGTCGTCGTCGTAGCTGCTGGTGGAGGCACACCAGAGCTTGCCGTCGTTGCGCCCCGCGCTCGTGCATGACTCGTACTTGTTCCCAAGGAAGATGAAAGGGAACACACAGGGAGCTCCCTCGGAATTCCCACCAACTGTTGACATGGCTGTGCAAAGTGACAGGAAAACGCAGTGAGAAGGGGGTCCCTTTCGCATCTTAACTACACTAAAGAGAAAGGAAGCAGAAACAGTGCAATCCTAGAATATGAAGAGTAAGTTAAAAGTAATGTTTGGTAGTTGTCGGACAGAATTAAAAAGGAAAAAGTCTACACATTGCCATTGCAATGGACTTGCCAGTAGTTTTGGTGGGGGTGAGAAGGAGCCCTGGACTCATGTTCACAGCTCTGGGAAAGCAGCAGTTTAACGGTGTTTTTTGGAAGGTGATTTCCCAGCAAGTATCTTTTAAAGCTCATTCCTGATGTTATTTTAAAGTGTTTTAAAGTGTTCAGGAGGAAGGTAGAGTTAGTATCAGAAAGGTCAAACAACTGTTGAATATCCACCTGGCTGGTGGGTGTCCCACTGAAGAATAAGCTTTATATATCCTAATAAATATAGTATGTTATTATAATATAATATATATTTTAATATATTTTATGTAATTTATAATATAATATAATATTTAATATAATATAGTAAACAGCAGGATACTGCTGAAAATCATGTGATTTTAAACATTTTCTAAAGATAAGGAAGATAAGGATGTATTAAATGGGGATAACTTTTTTTAACCATTATGTTTGCAAAAACTTGAGAAATTTTCCTTTGTTCTCATCTATATAGTATATGGCAGTAATATATAAGAAATAATACTTGTAAGTGCAGTTACAAGTATTTCTAGAGGGAAGAGGATGTAAATGCATTTAAAATAACAGTCTAAAGTAGATATCGTGAACAGAATATGAAAAGAATATAAAACTCATTTAAAATCATTTACACTGCTACCTGGCAATTACATTTCCTTTCCAATTATGGTCTGTCTGTCTTCTGGGAAGGTACATGACAGCAATACAGAGGCAAAGCTGGTTGTGTCCCTAATTATTTATTAGTATTTATTTCTCATTCATTAATATTTATTAATAGCCTTTTATGCTGAAATAAAAAAGCTTAAACTAAGCGTATTTCTTACTTCCAGTGATAGTGACTGTGCTACCTAGGACTTTGAATACATTGATTCTAGATATACTGGTTCTTTTGTCTGTTGAATGATCCTTTAGAATTTTCTTTTCCTAACCTTGTAGCAAGTTATAATGAATTTATCCTTTCTTTTCTTTTTTTTTTTTTAACATCTGTAATGTAAAAAGGAAGGGTTACACCTGGTTATCAAAAGTAACAGAAAGCTGAATACCAGTAAGGCCATTTTCAAGAGACCCCAAAAAATCAAAAAGCAGGGTGCATGTAGGTTTGAATGTAGCTTCCCACTGGCTCTGTTAAAAGACTTTAGAGATTTTAGAGCTGCCATGGTTCACTTCATCTCTATGCGTATGGCTCTAGTGTCACAAAATGAACACCTGCCAAGCTATTCAACACTATAAATTAATTTTTGTTCCTTTGTATAGTAAAACTCAAGTTAGGAAGTATGAAAAAGTGTGAAGAAAGCTGAAACTTCTTTTCATGGCTGAACCATTTCACTTAGCTTTTTTGAATTGCTGAAAAGATCTATTAACACAATTAACAAGATTTCTTTTTACAAGTGGACATGGTAAGTATTAAGTTAAAATATTATTCATACTTTCTTCTGTCTCATGAGACTTCGCTTCCTGGGCCATTAACAAATTGTAATCTGCTTTTAATTATCCTGCAGTGGTAGCCAGGCATTTGTAGGTTCAATGCCATTTGTGTATTCCTGACAAACCTGTGCTGTGACACACCAACAGATTGCTCCTGTTCCAGTTACATCCTTGGCCACCTCTGCTGAAATTGTCTTTAACTCATCAGCTTTTGTGTGCTCTGATGAAAGTGTGCCAAAGGATACTTGTTAAAACAATGACCAATTAGACTGTGTTATGCAAGCAACATTCCTCGTACCAGTCTCTGGACAGAATCCGTATTTCTTATCTCTGTCGTAGTCTTCAGTGGTTCCACACCATCGGTACCCATCTGTCCTGCCTTCTGTTGTGCACTGGTCATAGGACTGGCCTTGGAATTTGAAGGGAAATTTGCATGGCTGCCCATCACCATTGCCACCCATGGTAAAAAGTGCTGTAGGGAGAAGAGAGAGGAAAATGTCAATACACGATGCTCAGTATCAACAAGGAATCCCAGTGTGCCTGTGGGAATGTGCCTGGGTCTGGACAGGCAGTGGACACCCAGCAGATGTGATGTACTTCATACTCAGAACCTCTGTTTTACACCAGCACTGAAATGCCTTGGCAAAGAGACCAGGGCTGTTACAGTTTCACAAATGTACAGAAGGGAATGGCTGATTGATCTCAACACAAACTTGATATTCCTTCTTAAAACTGCTCAGCCACTCAATAGAGAAGCTGGAGAGGACAAGTATGGCTGGTCCAAGAAAGACGAACACTGGAGGCTTCTCCTGTCCTTTGCTTGGTCAGTGTTCCTGAAGGTTTTGTATTGGTCTTCTGGGGGAGGGGATGAAGAGTGTTTATTGTCAGTCCATATGCACAAACAAGGCCCCATGGCTCAACCTGGAGAACCAGAAACCTTTCTCATGGATGAGGGATTAAGTGGTTCATATTAAAATGACTTGAGTTCTGTGATTAGTTTTAGGATTTTACTAAACTTTCTGGGATATCTAGAGGAAGACAAATGCAATCTCACATGCTGATATTTAAAAAATGTGTGTTCAAATTGAATTCTGTGAAAATGCAGGTGGCTTGGAGTATCAGACATCTTGTGAATCTGACTCTGTCTTCTCCTGGCTGCTCTATCAGTGGGAATCCTCTGTGGTAGGACAATGTGCTGTGCCATGTGCTGGTGAGAGGAGACTGTGAAAGAACAAACTGCTCTAGGCCTTGCCCTGAACAGAGATTAAAAATCCTTCATGCATTCGTATTCTAGTTCCCCTGGAGTTTTAAGAACAGCACTGCAGGATGACTTATCTGTTGAATTCCCAGTGTAAAGCATGCACGATTTGGCCTTTTTAAGATGAGAGAGGACACCTTTTCCCCTCTCTCTCATCCAGTTTAAAGCTGCAGCTAAAGCCCAAATGTGTACATGGGAAGCTTGGCAGGTTAATTCTAACTTTGCTGTTGTTTTTGATGACTCAACAGCCATGGCAGTCTCAGTGTTTGTGTAGGGTCTGGGGGGGTTTACCTTTGCTTAGTCTGATGCATCAGTGGGAAGGGCATTGTTTATGTGTGTGCTTCTTTAGAGTAGCACTAAATAAAACCCCCAGCCCTCTTCTGGCCGAAGGGTGATTGGGAAATGGCTCTGACAATGGGCTATTGTGACACACATGGTCCATTTTTTAAACCAGTAATTGGCCACAGCATCAGAGACGTAAACCAGTAAGTTATAGAAGTTCCAGTCCCACTAATGAGAGGACTTGGAGCCTTGCAGGCCTGGCTTACACTTTTTTGTTTGCTGAACTTCTGCTCTGCCTATAAGAGTGATTCTATCCTTCTTCGTCCTGGGCATGGATGGGGGCCTGTCTGCAACACACACTGTGCCTCCCCAAAAGAGCAAGCTGAAAAATCTTGGTTTTTGTCTCAGATGCTGTACTAAGATAGGAAAGGTGCATTAACTAGGACTGTGGCTATTGTGATTGGGGAAGGATTTTTTTTTTTTTTTTTTTTAAAGTGATGATAGAATTGGAGAGCAAAGTTAAACTGAGTTGTTTAGATGACTCACTTACCATGAGCTGCTTCCAGCTCTAGGTCTGGCAAACTCTGCATTTTAATAGCCTTTTTTATATTAGTTTACATGTGGCTAAGTTGCAAAAACCATATGGAAAGCCAGTCTCTTAGTTTGCATGCAGACTTTCTGAGTCACAGTCAGAATGCAGTTTTTCATTTTGCTTGAGGCTACATCATGTGATGGTAACAACAATGGTTTATTAAGTTTTCAATCCCCTCCTCCTTACTATAAAATTGCTTTAATGTAAATGAAAGTTGGAGACTGGTGCATTTTCCCCAAAACAAAAGGCCAATTTACTTGTAAGGGGATCTTAAAGGGCCTTGTTCTGCACCATGGTAAGCTCAGCAATTTAAAAACTGGTGAAGATACACTGACGTGACAGCAGATTCACACTGAGCATTACTAATATGTGAACTTCACTTTTAGCTCTTCCTAGAAAAATCAACCTGTTGTGATGCCAGGAAACCTCAGATGGAAGGCTGCTAAAACCCTGTGGCACAGATCCAAGGTGGAGGTGGCTGCAGCTCCAGGAGGGCTCTGCCTGGGAGAGCTGTCAGGCAGCAGCCTGTAGGAGCTGGGGTGAGTGTGAGGCAGGTACAGGCAGAGAGCAGATTTTAGATCTTGGAGGACCGAAGTTAGGAGCCTAAACTGCCTGTAGTGTCAGTGGAGTTTGGAAAGGAGAGATATCGGGATCCCTTGATCCCAAATGGCAAAGGAGAAGTTCAGCACACCTGTGTAAGATTTGTGTAGTAGGTAGATAACTTTCTGCTTTAATTTTTGCTTTGACAAACTATAGTTCAATCAGTTTACAAACTTGGGGTACAGATTGGGTTTAACTTCAGAGAAACCTGGTGCAGCACCATAGCAGTAAAGATGTTTCCATATATGCACTGTGGCTCTATAATGAGGAGAATTGAAACTAACTTAAATGAGTTAAACATGAGAGAAACAAAGGCCAAAAGCCAGGAATGTTGCCCCCAACACAGAGTCTCTGATGCAAATCCTCCCCTATCTGAATGTATTAGCTGGGGTTTAGCAAATGGTGCCTTGGAATAATGAGTGAACAATGCCACTCTGCATTTAATAAGAAACATCTGTGCATAACTGTTCATGGATCTTGCAAAACAATTACATCAGAAACAAAAGGCTGAAACCCTTCTGTTCCATTTCAGAAACCTTGACATTGGCATTTCCAGGAACTTCACTTTCAGAACCAGCTCTCTCTGAAAGTGCTTCACTGCTTACACTTTCAGCCTTGCATGACTTTAGGATGTTACAGAAGTGTATCAGTCAGGTTATGTGGATCTCCATTTCTCCAGCTGCCTATAATCTGGGCTTCTTCTGACTGTATCTGAGTGCTTGCAGTATTTTAAATAAATGAGCCAAATTTTTATCTTTTCTGGCTGAAAGAATTAACCCAAAGAAGAGGAGGTTTGGGGAAAAGTGGGAAATGAAGAAGATGGCAGTTTCACAAAAAAAAAGATTGTGCAGTTATGTGGATGTGCATACTTGCAGCCTGCTGAAGTGAATATCCTGAAAGTCATACTACTAACAATAATTTTTTAAAAAATTAATTGTAGTCTGTGTAAAGTTCATACTCCTGCTTGTTCATCCTCTATAGCTGTATAAATAGCTGTCACCAGGGTAGGTCTCAGCTCTAAATGTGATCTGTAACAGACAGTTAGGGGGTTTGAAATTAAAGAATAACTTTTTACCACATTAGGGCTAGAAGACTGATATGTTCTAGAACAGATTGTCTTCAGAAATCACCACCATCCTGATGCAGAAAATACATAATCTTGTGTTTGAAACTGTATGGTCTTGCTTGAAAAAGCCCAAAAATTTGTCAAGCAGGAATCCATTTAGTGTTTGGCTACAACAGGATTCCAGAGAATCCTGTTTTGAATTTTTTCTATGTACATATACCTGCAAACTTTTGAAAAATATGTTTGTTTTCAGACATGTACATATTAATACATGCACATGTGTGACAGTACTTGTGTGCTGGGACATGTTGGGCTCTACTTGTGCAGTCTTGGGCTGGCAAACCCCTGAACATGTGTTGTTAGCTTGAGGCTTAAGCATCACTAATTTTCTTCCAGCAATCTTCATTCTCTTTCCTTGTACTGACTGCATGTAGCCATAATATTATAAGTAAGTTTAGTACTATTGTTTCAAGCAGGATTAGCATGAATCTGAAAAAAAGCACTATTGCTTTCTGGTTTGTTCACTTTCAAAACTCTCCTCTTATTTGTTATGACCCGGGAGTAGTAGGCAGGAGTTTTAGTGATCCAGGGCTTGATATGAAAGGTAAAGAGTGATGAAACACTCCCCAAAGCTAATAGCTGGTTATATACAAAGAGGAAAAAAAAAGAATGTGGGAAACTGCAGTACTGGGAATGGCTGTTAATATGTGTGCCAGGAACTAGCAAACAGGAGGTGGAATGAGTGGCTGGAAGGACCTTACCTTCTCTACTCTTCTCACTGCTGATAAATTATCTCAGTAGGCTACAGCCAATTATACTTAATTGCTTCTCTAAAGGTTTCCTGCCGTGTGATGGTACAGGAGATGAAATTAACACTCATGCCAATAAATTGTCTGAAATGTTATATCCTCAAGCTGTAAAGACTCATCAAGATTTTCAAGCACAGAAATATGTGTTCCTGTTGTTTTAACAGGAAACATAATGTCATAAATACATTTAAAAGATAATAATGACAATCCTGTGTATTGTTTAAAAAAGTTATGGCTACATGAAGACATTATATATTTTGTTTAACCTGCAAATTAATGTTTACAAATATGAAATAAAATTCTTGTGAAAGAGAGTTCTGTTCAAATTCCAAAAAGGTAGAAATTAAGTACAGTCTTAGTTTTCATGGACTTCTAATAATTTTGTACAGATGCTGGTATGTTATAATTTCTGAAAGACATTCATTCCTTTATCTGAAAGGGAAGGAGGTGGGAAAAGCACAAGAAGTGGATGAGCAAAGAAGAAGGGAACATTCTGCCAGGCAAAAACCAGTAGAAACATTGGTCTACTCACACTCATGGGGACAAAAGCCATATTTGCCATCTGCATCGAAATCTTTGGTTGTGGAGCACCAGAGGAATCCATCGCTGCGTCCTGCATCTGTGCAGCTGTTGTACTCCTTGCCATTGAACCAGAAGGGAAATTTGCAATATTCACCATCTGCATTTCCATACTTCACTCTGACCACTATAAGGAGAACAAATGCAGTGGTGAAATTAGCCACCCACTGATACAAAAAATACAGTTTCTGGACATCTTCTTTTCCTGGAAGATACTGATATAGAAATGCAGTCTGAATTTCCACTTTGAAATTCAATATGCTGCTGGTCTCTCTATTGGCAAGATGATCATAGCTGAAATATAAACTGGTAATTTTAAAATAATTCCATGGATATTACTCATGGTGAAGTGTTAGAATCAGCCCAGAAAAACATATATGTTGTTACTATGGCAAGGCAAAGTTAAAAAGGTGCTGTTAATACATTTAGTAATTCAGTTTCTTAAGTAATATGGTCTAAAATGTTCAGTATAGTTTCAAAGGTTCCAGGCAGCAGCTGAACATGCCTTGTGCCTCATAAACCACTTTGGTATTTCCAATGGGCCTTGCATGACATTTGCTGTACCAGAGGGGACAGGGTGGAAAAACAGACACACCCAGATCCTGGGTTTTATTTCAGTTTGTCACATGGAGTGTTATGAAGACAGTATTGGTGCCAGAATATATACTAATGCATAGGTAAGTTACTTATGCATAGCATCTTTTTAATGGCAGAAATTTAAAATTGTATAAATGAATTTTCACCTCCTAATATTTACTGACAGTCAATGAAAGCATTTAATGCAGCATTAAAATAGAGCAGCCAGCAGGCCATATGTTCTGAAACATGAAAAAGTCTGGTACCTTGTCCCTCCCCAAGAGTCCACAGTTCATCATCATCAAAATGGGAGTCTCCTCCAATTCCTGGTCCTGGTGCAAAGGCATGAGCCAGGAGACCATCTTTGCCATCAAAGGGATAGCCATCACCATGTTCTGCAGGAGCAACCAGATAAAAAAGAGCAGTTTCTAATGACCTCAGGCACAGTCTATACATGAATGATGATTATCATGTGTACTTTCCCATCCAAGACAGCAGCAGAATACTTTAGTGAGTGAATTTATTGGTTTGGGTTGTGCTAGCAAGACTGAACCAGAAGAGAAGCAGCCAGTTCTTACAAAGAACATGAAGTGTCAGTACTGCAGTTGTCACATCATGGTATTTTACATCTCCTAAGTGTGGTGGAAAGAAATCAAAAATTGTGAAGAACAGTGAAGCATTGTACCTGAGATGTATGGCTGCATACACAGAGCTGTTTCTTGGTGAAGGCTGATAGGGATTTGTAACTTAAATATTGTGTATGAGGGATATTTTCAGGTAGTTCCTACCACTCTCCAACACAGAGATTGGAAAGTAAAGGCAGATTTCATTTTGCAGGCAGCTCTTTTCCACTGCACCTAAGATTGCTGTGCTCTTTCCTTTGTGCAGGGTACTCACTACCCCAGCAGGAAGGCACAGCTGGGTGTCTCAGCAGTGAGCTCTGGAAAGCCAGCTTGCTCTTGCTGCTCTGAGCCCTGAAGGAGCCTATTCCTCCTTCACTTCAAGCACTCCAGGACTCAGGCAGCAGCAGGTTAAGCAGCTCTGCTGTTATTACACTGTAGGCTTTTCTTGGAAGTAGACCACTTGTGGGTAAGGCAGGCTGGCACGGGCATAGCCCTGGTATTCATAGCTCTCCCACCACACTGACCTGTGCATCAAAGCTGGCTGCCAGCATCTCCACTTGCATCATTTCTGGTCTTTTGGTCTGATGTCTTGGCATTTGACAGAAGCCCTAAATACACAGGCCTGATTCTGTCCTCTGTTACACTGATTTCAGGCTGGTGTCACTCCTAATACTAGTTCAGTTAATTCCCTTCAGGAGACTAGTGTGTCAGTTGTGAAGTACAAGATTTTGACCTATATTAGGTGCTGCACCTCACAGTTATTTCAAAGTAGACCCTTTACTTAAGAGAAAGGCTAAAAATGAAGAAACCTCATGGATGTCTCGGCCCCTGTGAATCTGACCTGCAGTA
>VYZP01020680.1:0-22349 GCA_013400635.1 Hypocryptadius cinnamomeus
GGAAGTAAGAACAGTTAAATTTAGTGGTTTGTTCCTATTTGTACTTATATTCAGTAGAAGTTTTCATGTACATCAGTATTTTTAAAAAGCCATGTTGTGTTGCAGATGGTTGTTAGTGATTTTTCCTTTAGCCATCTACATACTGTGCTCCAAGCAGGTTTAACGCAGCTCAGAAGAGTCAGCTCATCTTCATGATCCGTGTTATGTTACCCTATCTGTGCACCTCAGAGGGAATCTGACATATCCTGTGCCCTCCCTGACATATGTCCTGTGCAGTTATCCTGCCAAGGGTTAGCATTTTAGATTTCTTAAATGATGTTCTTAAGGATGAACAATTCCACATCTTTCATTTAGCAAGTTTAAATATCAATTGATAAGGTGACTGTGGAAGGCCATTATTTGAGTGTTCTTTGAAAAGCCATACTGTGCTGAAGCTCTTTACCAATAGTGTTTAAGCATGATTTGGTTTGTATTTATGATCTGTGAAAGTGATGTGTAAAGTTTTATATTTAGGTTATGAAATACTTCAGTGTATGCTTCTTGTTGTTTATAACCCATGTAACTGGGTGGGAAGGAACAAGCAGTATTTAGTCAGATTGGTTCTTTAGAGGATATTTGGAATTTTTTGTTTTGTGCACCCAAAACACTATTGTATGCACTGAGCTGTCTGAATATACCTTCTACTGTTCTTGGCTGTTGTTTTTTGGGGGTTTTTTTGGGTGTTTTTTTTTTGGTGTTTGTTTTTTTGTTTGTTGGTTTGGTTTTTTGGGTTTTGTTTTGTTTTTTTGGGGGGGGGGGCAGTTTGTTTTTTTGGGGTGGTTTTTTTTTTTTTTTCTTTCTTTTAAGGTGCACCTTTATGATTCTTTGGCAGTGCATTCTTTTACTTGTTCCAGCTGGCCCTGAGGGAGAGGCAGGAGAAAACAGACTTTTATCACTTTTGCTTATAAAGCATCTTCTGAAGCTTGTCCTTGGAGGGATTTCTGTGTTTTTCTCCTGCTGTTACAAGTATTTCAGTGAATGATTGTTGCTTATAGGAAGAAAAGTATTTTTAAACAGATAAGACAAATCCATTGTCCAGAGTAGGACAAACTGTGACTAAATCATAACTAAAAGTTGTCTAAGCTTTCCTTAACAATCTCTTGGAATACTAAGCTTCTATGAATTACCTTAATTGTAGTGAAGAAGAGCTTAGATAGGGCAGTACTGGACTTCTGATGTCTTTCCCGAAGCACACAGAGGATAATGACCCACAGGCTGTTTTGAATAGGAGCTATGTACAGCTTTCCAGTTCTCTTAATCACACAGCTCACTATTCCTGTTTCTCATTTGCCTGTAATAAAATGCTGTCTTGAGATAATTTGGTCAGTTTGTTGAGACCATTTTGAATTTTATCCACACTGGATGAAATCTTTTCAGCATTGCTAATTTGGTATTGTTTGCAGATTTCAACACATGCTATTTCCATCATTACAATGTTTTTTATCATTAGCAAAATTATTAGAAATCACCAAGCCCATAAAAAATACCAAGAAACACTATTTTTTCTGTATTCATAGTAAAGCCTTGGTTATTTCTATGCACTCAGTACTGGTTTTAGAAGGTGAATGTAAAACTTGTTTGCTTGATGTAGAACAGGAGTATCTGATCTACATCTTGAAGGCCAATTCATTGACCTTTTTCTTTTGTCACCAGACATGCTTATTTTTGTGGGCCCTGTAAATATGGACAGGGATGATAAATGTTTCTACTTAAAGCAGTTCTGTCCTTGCAAATCTGTCTTCCTAAACGTGGCCATCAGAAGCTTTGACTGTTTCCAGACTTCCTCAGATGTGCAAATCAAGTGTTTGATATTTTGCAGTACTGTTGTCACCAAGGTGCTGAGACACAAAAAGTGAAGACCTCTTTCCCTATGTTTAATTATGAAATGGACACTGTTTCACATGTTATGTGTTTCTATATGATGGATGTTTTTATTTCACGTGTCCTGTAGGAACTGTAGCTCTATTACAGTAAAAAACCAAACCAGAATTGTTTGGAATGTATTTTTACTAGATGCAGTCAAGACTGCTGACTTAGTGCTGCTTAGTTGCCCAGAAATAGTACTTGGTTACTTTTTTTGAATTTTGAAATTAATGTTGATCCTTTCTATAATTCTCTTTGATTTTAAAGCTGTGAATTCTTACCTCCCTGCTACACCTAACCTAACCTTTCATTACTTGCTTTTTGCATCTCATTTTGTATGTTGGCTTTTTTTTTTAATTACCACTCCAAGATTCTGCTGTTCTATTTGTTAGAATATGTTTTCTTTCCACTTGAATTATTTTGGCTTTCTAGCATAATGTAGGGAATTTGGTGAAGCTTCCTTTCTGAGTGGTTGTTCTGCTCTTCTGTCCTTTCAAAGAACCAGAGGTTTTTTTCCTAACTACCATCACCCATAATTCCCTTATCACTTATTTTCATAAGAATGCCATCTAGATAAGCTTTTCCATTACTTCTCTGAATTCACTTGATGTATCAAAATTCAGTGCATTCACTGCAGTTCTGCAGTGTTTATCTCAGTGTTGTCCAGATAGACAGCACACAGTTAAACAGCTTGTTAGACTCTTCACACTATGGAGCATTAACTTTTTCTGTAGGTATAAAAGGCTACAAATTTAGCCTTGCCTTCTGGACCTCAGAGTATGGATGTTTGCATACATGTGACCTTCATTCGGGGCCACTTTATGAAGGAGGCACTTCGTTTTCCTCTCTCTTAGTACATAAAAGTTTCTTCTTATCTAATGAGAAAGGGGAAAAAAACCCCACTGTTTTCTTTCCCCTGCTTTGAATTTGTAAAAGTGGGAAAAGTTGTATTGTAGTAGTTGGGCCTTTGCACTTTTTTCTGTCTGCAGTATTTTGGTTGATTTTTATAGTACTGTGTTTTATGTGTCACAAGCTTGAATATATAAACGACAAATTGATTACACTTGGTCAAATGGTCATTTTTTGAAGATAGACTTGATTATAGAGCACATGGAAGTTAAAAGACTTCCAGGTATAGACCTTAAAATAAATTGGAATGTTAAATTGTAGACATGAAAGGTTGCTCCATACCATGTATAAGAAAATTGATGCTTTATTCTCTAAGGGGTTCTGTGTGTCCAAGTCTAAGTCTAAATTGGAGAACAAATTAGACTTACTGTATTTTCGGTTTGTATTTTGTTTTCATGTGTATTTGGTCTTTGAATATAGTATAGAGTTCTTTGTCAAGGTTCAGCTTTACTCTCTTGTAAGGCATGAATTTGGGCAGATTCCAGTATATTGGAGGTAGGAAGGGATATTACATTAAACCACGGCTTAGAATAACTTGAGATTTTGCAATTCCTCTGCAGTTGGGAATATTCTGAGTTTAAATCCTAAATGACTGATAAGTCATACTTAGAAACATCTCTTACATTTCTTTTGAACTCAGTAAAACTTCATTCATGACCTTTACAGAAGGCTGTTAAACCTCTGAAACCAAAATAGTTTTCTCCTGAATTAATCCCCATTTGGAAATAAGACATAGTTTCTGGAGTATAGTAGTATCAGTAGTATTGTATCAGTGTGCTAGTAATGGAGGGCATTTGGTCTTGAGACCTCAAAAACATGATCTTGGTAAATTCATCAGTATATATTAATTGCTTATTACAGGTAAAGACACAATGCCAGTCTTCTTTCTGTTCTGTGATGGCGCTTTACAGAGTTGAATGCTTCCTTGTGACAGGGTGACATTTTCTCCTACGTTTGTGTTACTGGTCAGGGACTTCTGTATTAGTATCATTAACTTCCTGAACGTCCTTTGGTTAACTCACTTTTGGCTTAGGAATGTAAGAAACATCCTGATGGATCAATCCACAAGGATGAAGTCGTGTTCTGTCACTGACAGTGACAATAGCAGGTGCTTTTTCAGGGAAGCAGTGCTGCTTTCTGTGACCCATTCCCCTTGTAGCCCTCACCCCCTCAATCCAGAATCATCATGCTGGATGTTACAAAACAAAACACATCCTTGCTTAGTCTTTGTAGCGTTAATGGATTTGGTCTGCCAGGCATTTGCTTAATCCAGTTTGTGAAGTGCAGGACATTTGTGCATGATAGTGATTTCAGAAGCATAATTGGCTCGGGTTGATTGCTGGAAGACTTTCTTGTTCCTTGAACCTGTCAGAATTAAGTATCTCAGTGCTCAAATGCTCATTTTTCCCTCCCCGACCTGTAAGACAGAAACAAGGAGAACAGAGGCAATAGATGTGTTGCAGTAGTATTACACTTACTATTTGTTTTTTCTTTTTAACCAACCTGTTGAGTCTCAGTGGATAGTTAGTGGTGGTTTTGCTGGAATAGGAGACAAGGCAGGAAAGCATGTTTATGGGAGAAGAAAGGCTACTTGCTTTGGGTTGGGATTTTATATTTCTGAATACTTCAAATGTTTTATGAATACTTTAAATGTACTTCTTCCTGGATTTAAACCCAGAGTTTCGTTGTGAAGAACTTCAGCTGGGTTTGAAGGACAGAAACACCGGCTGCAGTACCTACCTTGGGAATGGCTCAAAAGGTGTTCTGTGGCACCAGTGCATTCTCCTCTGCCCCTGAATTTAAATATATGGTGGCTAGAATCTTGTATTGGAATGGTTGTCAAGGATGTGGAACTTGCATCTGTATGTCCACATAAACATCTTGGATTAAAATTTAGGAGAATGTCACAAAATTAAAGAATTTTAATTGTACTTCCAAAATATTTTAGAAGCACAAAGTTCATGTTACTATGTTGAGCTTTTATTTTAAAATTACAGTATTGGATCACATATTTAGGGAATGAAGGCTACTTGTAACTACCTAATGTAACATCTTTGAGGCTAATATTAAATTAGCCTGAGAAGAGAGACAACAGGTGGGAATGAATATACAGATTTGGAAGAGGAATGTGTCACCCTACCAGGTTATAGAGGAGCATGCTCTGTGTGGGGACACTGTCTGTAGCCCAAAGGGTGGCTTTGACCATGTAATCAAAGACTGTGGACTCATTGGTGAACAAAAATGCTAAACCTCAGACAGATAAAGCAAGTTCCTCATTTTTAAGCTATTTGCATGCAAGACAAATTAATTTTAATTCCATGTGCCATCCTGGGGAACTTGCCATCTGATGCTGACAAGTGAAGACTGGGGTCCAGCACAGAAATGTTGTTAACTCTCTTACAGAAGGTGGCAGCTGGTGTTGCCCTTACTTACAGTTTCCCCCAGATAAAGGAAGGATTTTTCAACACGAAATTGTTGAAACAAGTTTCTATTGGTATTAAGTCATAGGTGTTCCCCTCCACCCTGTTCTACAAGGCTGTGATATAAATCTGAAAATTTCTTACAAGGTATTTAGCTGGTACATGATAAGTATATCAGAAATCTTTGTTGTCTTAACAGGCATGGTCTTAGCTTACCTGATCTTGGGCTGCTTGCTTGTTTTAATCATGTCTTTGAACATATCAAAACTTGTTTAGTGTTTGTTTTTCTTTAAAATACTGGATTTTTAGCACTGTTGGAAGTGCTACCAGGTAGCCTTGTTTCAAAAAGCTTTATCACAACGATTTTAAAAAATAACCAAAAAAAAAAGACTGACAAAAGTGGACAGCTGGCTTATCATATACTTGTGATGACTTAAGCTTGTTTAAAAAATTCCAGTTTACCAGGCAGTTCAGAAAAATCAGTCCATGTAAGTAAGCATAATTTTAGTCCTGCAGTAAATTATTAAAAATTGTGAATTCACAAAATTTCCACTGAAAATTCTGTTTGTATTTGATTGTTCTCAGGGCAGAGACATTAAATTTATCCACAAGGTGCAGTCTACCTTCATAGCTTTACTTAATATTATGGAACACTTTTTGTTGTGGGGCAGTTTAAACAGCCCTTGCATCCTGTTCAGGATAAAAGACTTTTTTTCCAGCAGGTGGCTGTGGGGGTTGGTTGGTTTTGGTTTAAATTGAATATTCTGTACATTTTTTTTAAGAGAAGACAGTATAAATAGAAGTCTTCATAAAAGAACGAGATAAAACAGAGCTGATTTTTACCTGGAATATCTGCATGTAATATGTGGGATAGAGGGAGTCTTTATTTGGAAGTGCAAATCAGAATAGTCTGTGGATAAACCCCTGGCTTTAAATGAGAGAAGTGTACATCAGAGTAAAAAAGGTTTTGTCAAGAGAAACTTAAGTGTTAATTCTTTATCTTCAGTGCTCACCATGGCCGGATACTCCTACAACATTTGTAAACAACAGTCCTACTCCTGCTCCAACTTTCACCTCTGCTCAGCATAACACCTACAGTGTCCCAGACAGGTAGGATCCTATTCTGTATCCCCATTAAAGGCAACATTTTAATCAGGCTTATTCAGAACATTTTCTGACTAAATTCAACTGTGTTCTGTTTCCACTGGGGAATTGGGAGATTGTTTTGACCTATATATTCATTTTAGAGTATGACATTTGTATCTCATGGTTCAGTTATAAGGTACTTACTTCTGCTTCACCATCTTTCTTCCTTACTATACATTTTTTTTTAACAATTTCTTGTCTTTTGTCATATAGCAAATACTTTACCTTTTCACTATTGTAATTTAGTTCTTGTCTATGGAAACTGTTTTTAGCTTTTTTCAGTAAGAACAGTCTTCATTTCCATCATACACAGTTAGTATAATTGGCAAGAAAAAGCCCCAACAAATATCTTCAAAAACTTTTCAACAAAAATTGCATTGGTGAAAGCATTTTGTTTTGAGGTGTTAATTAAACTACTGTAACCAAACCTGCAGTTCATCCAAAAATTATTGGCAGTGGTGTGGTCTGATCCATATACTATGGAATGGTCTTTCTCTTAAATTTAACAAGTTACAATCTTTTAATTCTTTCAACTGTGATATTTATTGTTTTGGAAATTTCAAGTTAATTTTCAACAATGGTTAAATATTTTGGTTTATAGAATTCTAGTAATACTTGGTTTTATTTTTTAATCTGTAGCAATTCTTCCTCCCCAAATCATCAAGGAGATGGAACCTCTCAAGGGTCAGGAGATGTGAGTGTTTGCTTTCTGGTATTGATCATAAGTGTATTTGTATAGCTGTGTCAGAATATTTGATTTACACTTGATGTTACAAGAAAATGTTGAATTGAGGGAGATCTTTTTTAATTGCTTGGGTTTTGTTTGGGGTTTTTAGTATCCAAATTATCGTGTCCACTCTTGTTTCTTACAGCAGCTTCATCCTTCAGCCACAATCCAGGAAACTCAGCAATGGTTGCTCAAGAATAGGTTCTCTGCCTATACAAGGCTTTTTTCAAATTTCTCAGGTATCTATAGTTTACTTTTATTCTTTCTTTGTGTTACTGAGCAGGGTCTGTGTGGGAAAAGAGTTCTCTAAGAACATTATGGTATACATCTTTATGCATATTTATTTACTAGTTTGCTGGTCAAAGAGCAGTGCAGTTCCCACTGTATGTCTGAACACAAGACATGGCAGTAGATGGACTGTGTGGGGCTGTGTTTTGCTGTTTGCTTCTTCAGTATTCCTTGGAAATGTGCAAAGGGTGGTATGATACAGTACTCACCATAAGTGAATTCCTTTTTCTTTGGTGACACTTGATGGGGACAGTGTCGTGAATGATGCCAGCTCTCTGCCTCTTGGCTTAGCTCATGCTTCTGTCAGAGTTCCTTTGTACCAGGCTTTTTCTCTGGGAAGGTTTATTCTTCTGCTGCTGGTTAGTTTTCGACCTGTGCTTCTTGTATGAGTGTTGCTGAGCTTTCTCCATAAACTGTAGAACCAAATTTCTGACAAAGTCTCTTAGAAAACTTTTCTTCTTTTTCATTATTATCTTTATAAAAGTCAAGTACTAGCTAGCTGGCTTCTTTTTTGAAGCAAGAGGTGTAGCATATGTGAATTTTATTATGCTACCTCAGGTCTGGGTTTTTTTTTACTATAGTATTTAAGGGCTTTGATCAGTTATTTTTGCTGGCTTTTATTTGTGCATTCCTGGATAGTCTGTGGAGTATTTTCGTACTTAAAGACTATTTTTTTTCCTGTTTTCCCACTCATCTATTACAGTGACTGATATTTCAGAGTGTTGGTTTTTTTTCTCTGACACTCATGCTGCTTCTCAAAAAATTTGTCCTCCCATTTTTTGCTTCAGCAGCACCTTCTATACTCGAGTGCATTGTTGTAACTTAAGTGCACCGAGGAAATGATGGATGGGTAGTTGAATGTCTGGGGTTATTCACTGCGTGACAAACCATGGAATAGTTTTGCTCTGTATTTTGAATGTGTACAAAATACACTACCCTGGGGTGCCAGCAAAAATCACTGTTTCTCTAGAACAGTCATCTCTCTCCACAGAAATTGTGTGCCTTGCAGACTCACACTGTTTCTAAGCTGTAAACAGCATAAACTGTAACTCACCACCTTTGGAAAACAGATTTATTTGGCACTCCCTAGGTCCTGGTCTGAAGTTTACTTATTCCCATGTCCCAAGTTCTGTTTTTGTCATGGTGAAGTTTGGTACTCTTGGTTTAAATGAACATACCATTTATTTTAGAAAGAATTTATGTGCTACAGTAATCTTCATTAAATCTTCATGTGTTTGTCCAGGTGCTGATTTATTAAAGCTGACAAGAGAAGATCTGGTACAAATCTGTGGTCCAGCCGATGGAATTCGGCTGTATAATGCACTGAAATCCAGGTGATGTGCTGACTGTGAGGCTGAGTGGGTTTAGATGGGGGATTCTGGAACTGGGAGATTTGGGAAGTTAGTGTCAGGATGGGCCTTGGTGCCTGTGTGATCTGCCTCAGGAGCTGGCAGCAATATGTTTAAAACTCTCCTCCTGTGCACACCTCCAGGGCACGCCCGGGTGAGGCACAGGTGGGCTGTAAGGCTGTGCCAATGCAGTTGGGCCCTGCCAGTTTTTTGGACATGGATGAATTTATTGCCAAGGCTCAAAACTGATCATTTGGGGAGCTAAGAACAACCCCTGAGGCCTTTTGAGGTTACAGGTATTGAGTGCTAACACTGGCAGCATCCCAGGGGATTCTGATTTAGTCTGAAATGGGTATTTGGTACTACTCAGTAGTCCCGTTACAGGAGTCCAACAAGCAGCATCTATAGGAGCTCTGAATGGATTGAAATTTTGTTTAAATTCAGCAGCATCTGAGATCACTTACTTAAGTAGAGATTAATTTAATTTTTTTGGGCTCAGTGATAAAAGCCATATCAAGTGTACTGTTACCATAACAAACCTACAGCTGTGGCACATCTGCCTCTGTATTTGCAGGGCGGGCATGTAGTGTTTGTGTGACATGTGATTTCCTTGGCTTGCAGGTCCGTGAGGCCCCGTTTAACAATCTACGTGTGCCAGGAGCCCTTACGGAGCATCCAACTGGAACGCCAGGACGCGGGCAGCGGAGACAGCAACGGTGCAATATACGGTACGGCAGGCGGGACGCGGCTGGGGCTCACGGCACTGGAGCTGGATAGGTGGGGAAGGGGAGACAACGGGGAAGGGGCCGAGTTGCTGCTCCTGGTGTACAAAGCAACCGTGGGAAGTTGTGTCACAGCGGAATTGCTGCTTTAACAGCACAGAGCAAACAGAACCTGAAACCCCTCAAGGTTAAACTATTGAGCATTTTCAGTCCTGGATAAAACCAACTGTAGTTACATGGTCATGAATGAAGGAGCTCTGGAATCAGCTGTGCATGTTGTTACAGACAAGGCATCAACCATATAAATGTAGGTGCATGTAAAAGCTTCCTGCAAATAAAACAGTTCTTTCCCATTTTCTGTTAAATTTTGCCATCACTTCCTGTGCAACTGAACTAAAACTGTAGAGCCTGGACAAGGAAAAAGAGCTGAGTAGTGAATGCGCTCTTGATTTTAGTATTATTTCCCTGACGACTGTTGCTTCAACACAGATGGAAATGTAACTGTTTATTCATAAATCCACGTCACTTTTACAATTAAGAGAATGAAGCTATTTAAAATTATTCTTTACTTGCTCTTGGCTTTGAGAGACCTCTCTCCCCAGCTAAAATCTGTACAGGCTAATTCAGTAGTGCTTGTGGATTTTCCATGCAAGAATTGAGGTGGAGGAGGATTTATAAATAAAATACTGCTGCTTGTCAAATACATGTTTTCTCTCGGGATATCTTCAGCCAGAAGAACGTGCAAACTTGGAGCTGCCAAGGGTTTCTTGCACTGATATCGAACTGTAAATACAGCTTCAAACTGAACAGCTGCTTTCTCTTACTGTTCTCTTTGCTGTGTTCCATTCAGCTCTGAGGTCATCTGTAGAAGGTTAATTCAGACAGTTGCAAAAGGCTTTATTTACCAAAAACCCAAAATCTGTATTTAAAGCAGCAGCATAGGCACATAAGTGGATGTAGGTATTACCTGATTCTTCTGAGACTGCCCAAAATGGCTTTCAAACCCTTCTTTAGGTGACTCTCTAAAGATCCATTTTTAAGACTGTTTAACATGATTGTGCCTTTTTGTGCAGGATACAAGAGAAAATGGGGAAGATGCCTCCAGTCTCAGAGCAAATAGAGGCCTCCCCCATGAGGGTTGTGTTTATGACTTTTCCTTGAAAGAAAAGTTAGGACAGTTCATGCTTTTAATGAGAACAGGGAGAGAGCAATCTTAAAGTTTTAGGTTTTAAAATTTTTGAAAGTATAAAGTAAACAAATAAACAAATTCAGGTATTTTTCATATAGCTATTGTTATCTATTAGTATCATCCTTATATAAATGATTTTTTTCTTGTAGTTTATCATGCAATCTACTTAGAGGAGATGGCAGCCTCAGAAGTCACACGCAAGCTTGCTTTGGCATTTAATATTCCTTTGCATCAGATCAACCAAGTTTACAGACAGGGTCCCACAGGCATCCACATTCTTGTTAGTGATCAGGTAATTGAATTTTTTTTTTTTTTTGGCATTTCATTTATGACTGGGAGTGGAGCGTTTTCTTATGCTTGCTCATTTATTACCGGTTTTTCTGTTTGATAATGCAACCCTAGTGTTTGCCAGCATTTAAAGTATTTGTTCCTTTACAATAAAATGAATAGAAGGATTCTTTAAATGTGACTTTTCCTCTGCCTGATGAAACTGAAACTATGAGAAGACAGAGGCAGTTGGTTTATATAGTTCTGAGAAGCTGCAGCAGTTATTTAATATATATTTATTTTGAGCACACCCAAAGGCAGAGAGCATTTAAACACTGTTGAACTCTGCTTGTTCAAGTGTCTGCTCCACAGAGTTCCAAAAACACAGCCAGCAGTAATAGGCTCCCAGCTGGTTGTTACAAGAGTAAAGAGCAGTATTTTAATAGTAATGGATTTTTATTTGGTATATGCCTGTCACTTGCTAAACAAAACCAAAAATACATGATTGCTCACAAAAGGCTGTGTTTAATATCAGGGTAGTTGAGGGTTGTTTTTGTTTTGTGTTTTGCTCATATTCAGAAGGTTTTGAAACTTTTTTTTTTTAGATGGTTCAAAACTTTCAAGATGAGAGTTGCTTCTTATTCACCACAATAAAAGGTATGTTGTCTTTTCTGACAGGCTAAAACTTAATCATTTATTCCAGCAAGGAGCCTTCTTTAAAAGTTATAAAAGTTTTGCATACACAGTGGCAGAAATTCAGAGTTCTTCCTCTCCTAGCCAGATTTCAGCCTCTGTGTAGCATCTCAGGCTCTTCTCTGAGCTTTCAGTTCAGAACTAGTGCAGGATTTGGTAACAAACCTTATAAAATTCAGTCAGCCATCACTGGACAGGGATGTTGCTAATAATTGTTGAGAATGGTGAACTTTCAAAATAGGTTAAAAAAAAAAAATCCTGGCAGTAGTACCTCTGAAGTTCAGAAACTGAATCTTAACTGAGTCCTGAGAGTCAGCAGAACTGAGCATAACATTCTGTTATTTCTCTGCTAGTCAACAGTCATCTTCATTCAATAGGCTGTTGTTGAATCCCATTCTTCCACAGAACTCCAATTTATTTCTGGTACAAGGTGCCAGCAAATGGCTCAAACCAGTGGACAAGTTTGACTCTGTGCAAATTTTACCTACAGAAACTGTCCCTCTTTGAAGACCCAGTTACAAATCATTAATCATAACATTCTTGTTTAGCACAAGTAGGAAACCTTTACATTTTTGTTGTAGATGAGTTTCTTTTCAAAACCAAGTCCATACGAGGGTGTTTTGGTGCATTGGCTTGTGTTTCTGTGATTCTGTTCAAGAAAGACAAACAGACATTTCCTTTGGGTTTTTTTCAGCTGAAAATGGAGAAGGCTTCCATATAATTCTGAAGTGACATCACACACTTGCTAGACTGATACTCCAACGCAGAATGAAGTCCTGCCTAAAGACTATGAAGATCATCCAAAACCTTAGGATCTAACTTCACTGTATAAGATGTTTCATATTGAAAACACAAAATGACCTTTCTAATGAGCTGTTTGATAGGTGAACTTTCTTATCACTGCCATAGCTAAATGTCCTCATGAGAGGTATAATGCCATGACAGCTTCTGTACAGGCATGGAAGACAATGTAAGCAAAGGTGCTTGCCCTTCACTGAAATAAGGCAAACTATGGCCAGTAGATACAGTTTATAGAAGCGAAGCAGTGCTGCTTTTCTATTACCTGTATCCAGTTGGAGATGAATGTAAACTTATTTTGGGGCATTTACCTTTCTGTGCCAGTTTGTCTATTACGTGCTTGTACCTTAGGCTGGTTTTATTTTTTGATGTTAGCAGAGCACATGCTAATCTGTGTGGAGATGAGTAGTTAAGGTGATAGTGATCAGGTTGTCAGGTCTTTGAGAGTAAAGCTGTCAAAACAGCTTCCCGTGTAAATTGTGTATAAGAGTGTATGTAAGAAGTGTAAATGCCAGAACAGGGCTTTTAAGAAGCCCTAGACAGATGCAATATATGCATGCAGCAAACTGCATTATCAGTAGTACCTTATTGGAGGGATTAATATAAATCCTATGGGGTACCAAGTAATTGTGTTTTGCTTTAATGAATTTAATGGAAAAGAATTGCCTATGCATCCTTTATGTTTAGTATCCTAGGTTCTCTGCAGAGCACTGCTGCAGTTTAACTCTTTGCTTGTAAAATTGTGGGTTTAAAAATACTGGCAGTGAGAAGTGGGGTTTTCAGTGGAATTATGCAGATGAGGGAAGATGACCCACTGGCACCACAGGGCTGTCATAGCTTTCAGCAGCATCAAATAAATTGCTTGAGAAACACTAAATACACACCCTGTAAGTTTCCTTCCCAGCAGGTGAATGCCCTGATGGAGCTCCTATTCTGGACAAACCTCTTCTTACCTTTTCAGTTGACCTTCCTGCACCCTCCATGCATCTATACTGTACACCTGTTACAGTGCCTCTTCCATATGACCAAATATTTACTTTTCTCTGAAACAGGCAATGTGCTTTCTTGGCATTTTGGATGTGTCTTGTAAAGTCATGGCACAGCATTTCCTAGGCTAACATTACGTTTCAATTGGTCAGGTACTTAGAGGGGAGTATTTCCAGAGGTATTAAGCGACAGTTTCAGAGCTGTTATTCTGTGCCTTTGGAAAGTTCCAACTTGATCTCTGGCTTAAAAGCTTGGGAATAATTTGCTTTTTATGCTGCGGTGTTCTGTGCAAACCAATACTACAGCACGTAAAAAAGCAACTTTGACTTTTTCATTTCCCCTTCCATAACTGGCTCAAGTGCTTAGCAGAAAAGCTTCTGAAAGCTGTAGCATTTTGAAAATTTAAATTCATCAAACCTAGAGTTTTTTTCCTATTTTTGGTTGGGTTTTTTTTTTCTGCACTGAAAGTAAAATTTTATGTACTTAAACATTTCTGCCTATAAGTTGTTCATCTTTGGGTATTGTTTGGTCCTAGTATTTTCCTGAACTGACACTTGTGTCTTTTTAGCTCACACCATATTCAAATCCAGATGTTTTATAAAAGTGGAAAAATCCTTGATTGGAAAGTATCCAAATATCTAATTTTAAAGAATATTGAAAGTTGTACAGTAGTTTGTCCAGCTCACTTGAAATTGGAATTAAATTATGGCACCAGCAAATGGCTTTTGTTTTTTAATAAGATGTACACATTTCAATTTAAGTATAATAAATGTTTTTCAATAATTTTGTAAATGTGCTTTTCTTTTTGTTTACTTCTTTTTTTCCCCACACCCACATTAGAGACAGTCCATTGTTAAGATTTAGATTAATTGCAAGACCTGCCCTAGCAAGAATCGTAGGTCAAGGTAAGGAAGAGAAGTAAACCAGCCCTGCAGTATATCCTGCACATAGTGCATTCACATGGATCCTCTGCTTCTGGTAGAAATCTTGCTTAGATTTTAAATAATTCCAACAAATTCAAGTTTGACATCAGCTGATTGTTTATTTAAGTGTCCTATATCAGAGTAGGTTCCATTTGTTTTTGTACATCTTCAATGCAATAGATTTACAAGGTTCATTATGGTCTTAGAAAAAAAAAGGAGCCAACAAAAGGCAACACATATTGACATATTGGTACCAATGACGGCCCTGGTACAGCTGAGAATAAAATCTAGTTAAAACTCTCATTAGACCAGCAGTGTCTGAATGGAATTCTTAAGTATGATTGTAACAGCACTCCACTACTGTGCAAAAGCAGCCCAGATTGGCTTACTTTGTACTAGTAAAGAAATCCATGTACTGTAATCTAAGGTGTAATTTAACCCCAAAGCTGAGGTCTTAATTTACTGTCCCCATCCTCTGTGAGTCCATACAACCCAGCCATTGCTGGCCACAGAAGTTCATGTTCACACTCACTCCTTTTTAGAAGTTGTTTAAAATTTGCAGGGGGGAAATGGCAGTACTGTCCAGTAGTAGCTTTTCCAACTGCTTTTTAATTTTCAGTAAACACAGGCCCTGAACTCTTAAAACACACACACACACAGAGTCAAACTTACACGAAAAAAGCTTTCTGAATTGTCAAGTAGTTTATCTCAGATAATTAAATTGCTTAATATAAAAAGTTTATCTAATTGTCTAGCACTGAAAAACTAAGGATGAAAGCATGGCCTTAAGAGTTAATACATAGATTTTTATTATCATTATTATTATCATTCAGAAGCTGACAGCTCCTTAACCAAATGTGAAGAGTTTGGCTTTCCACATTTGAAAACCACAGATTTGGTATGGTTCAACTCCTGCTTACAGACTGATGAGCCCATATGCTTGTCCCTAAAATGGGTGGGCCAAACTGAATTCCTTGCTCCATCCTGTCTCCTGTAGCTGCACCTGTTTTCCATTCATCTGTGGAAAAGCATGTCCGCTACACTCTCCTCCTGGAAGCGCTGCATCCTTTCCTTCTACCCCGCGGCGGTCCCGGAGGACGCGGGGATGGCGTCAGCGCCAGCCCCACGGATGGCTGTGGCAGCAGCTACAGCAGAGGCCACAGGCTCTACCACAGTGCATTTCGCACCCCCGCGCAAGGCCCATGGCATCGGGCAAGCTTTGTACCAGCAGAGGTCAACTGAACCAAGTCCAAAAACTTGGGAAGTATTTCTAGTTCTATGGTATCTGGAGGTACTACCTTACCTTTTGAGATTACCTATTATGTCCTGTTACATAATTAAATATGAAGCTGAATCATGAAAAAGAACAAGCTGCTGTTTTACTGTAAGAGCTTATGATTACTTTGCTTTTTTTGGTCAACATCTGCTAAAGCTGATTTGTCCTTAAAACCTGATACTTGATCTGTGGTGTATATTACAGAACAGCAGGCTCAGTTCCTTGGCGTGGCAGCCTCCAGCCCCACATTACAGTGGAATCTCACACGGAGTAGTGCTGACAAATGCAAATTAACTTCCAAGTTTTGTGAACTTCCACCAAGTAGCTGCTACGCTGCAATGCCCACACGTCTGACACGGTACCGCAGTTCTCATGCCAACAGAAGGAAGGAGTTACTAATACAAACCAAAGCATCACCAACTTAATCCACAGCTGCACATTACGTTAAGATTTTTACCTGGAAAAAAAAAAGCTTTTCTTGTCACAAAACTGGATGACCAAACACCACCGTTAGGACTTGTCAGGAAACCGACTCCTTCCGCTGACTTGCCGTCCCATTCTTCAACAGCAACATTCTCTGTGTGGCTGCACTCACTGTCAGAGGATAATACAGCATCTGCAGAGGCGCTGTCCGCTCCCTCCGACCGACGGAGGGGGAGTTACTGGAGCAAAGTAAGCATGAACTTTCACGTGAGGTAGGTGAGCCTGTGGGTGAAAAGGCTGCATTATAATGGGAGAGAAAGAGCAGAATTGCAAAGAGAAGCAGCACACCTCAAATGTGTGCCAGCAAGTGCTATCTCATTAAGGTTAATTAGCTATGAAGAAAGCATCTACACAGTGGATACCAGCCAAGCTGTCTTCTCCTCACATGTAATTCCTCGTGACCCATCCAGTAAGGCACACCAGTGTCTGGGCACTCAACTTGCACAGGGCTCCCTCTGGTTCCCCAACAAAGCCCTGGTGAGCCCAGACAGCTCCGCATCAGGAGAGGCACATGCTTCGCTGCAGGGGGAGAGGGGTGGACCTTGGCTACTGAGGGACAACTTCTCTGAACCCTGTCTCCCATATTTCTGCTGCTGCTCTCATCCTGGAAATCAGGATGAAATAAAATTGTGCTTCTGCCTTCATTTTGAGTCACTATCAGAGATGATCTTTCCAGTTGCAAAAGTGTCTGGATGCAAATTTGGGATACAAAGCTGCAGACAAGTTTAACTTCAAGGCTAAAATGCTTCCTCCACAATGCAGGTGGTCCCTGACCTCATGGGTGAGATACTCAGGGAAAAGGTTTGGGGCTGGGTTCCAGGGCCTAAGGGCCCTACAGCCCATCAACTGAAATATCCATGCAGATGTTTTTCTATTGGCTCTGTGTATTAACATATATTCAGGATTTAGCATGCCACTACACCATCCTAAAAACAGAGGACTCTACTTGAAAAAAATACAGAAGGCAGAAGATAAGAGCTCATCATTCCAACAGCAAAATGTCACGAGTTAGAACTGAAATTATTGATGTTCATAGAGGGAAGTTACACACATGGGGACCGAACAGAAGGACAGTCAGATGGTTTATCCAGCCTTCCGTGCCTGGGACACCCGTAGGACTCCTACAATCTCTACAATCTACAAGCAGTACCAACAGCTCTGGCTTTTCCACGGGAACAAGCCAGGAAACACATACTCTGATCCGTTTGATTCCAGCTCGTGTGACTTGCTGACAGTCGTACAGCTCAATTCTCTCCAGGTTGTGGCAGTTCTCCAGGTGTTCCAGAGTCACATCCGTGATGAGGAGACAGTTATCGAGCTCCAGCACCTGCAGCCTCTCGTGCCCACACGTGCTGTTGCTCAGATGAAGAATCCCATCATCAGTGATCAGTTCACAGTGAGATAAGCTCTAAAACAGAGAGGCAAACAATTAACAACATCCCTCAGTCCTAAGTTACTCGAGCCTCTGGACATCAGAAGTCCTCTTCAACCTCCTTCACTCCAGTGGTTAAATAGCTACAAAAAATACACAGCTGAAACCCATAAGAGTAAAAAAAGAAACTGCTTTACTTAACAAAATGGCTGTACTTGATTTTAACTTTGCTTCAAAACAAGCTGAGTCCCAAAACACATCACTGGCAAAACTCCTCAGGCCCCTCTGCTCTCTATGAATGTGGGAATTCTTTTCCAGTTGTCCCACACAGTGCAAACAGCACTGTGCCAGAAACAACTTTAAAGGATGATGGAGAACACAGGGGAATAGATGAGAATCTACTCAGAGGTTACTGTTTCACAGCTGCCATGTTCTCATACATACAGCAGGACCAAGCCTGTGCAAGTCCACACAGATGGAGAACAATCACAATAGACTGATTTGCCAAATCATGATTTCAAAGAAAAACAAGCCATGAACATTTGGCACCTCAGGCTGTACAGACAAGGAGCAATAAACATCTTGTACAGCTGCAGGAGCAGTCTTTTCTGCAACAGTCAGCATAATAAACCAAAAAAATCTGCTCCTCTTCAGCATATTTTTTTACTCCCTTGAATTTGAAGAACACGGAAAATGATATTGCATCTCGGGCAGTGGCACCACATGAAGCACTCTCCTCATTTCTTTAGGGAATTCATGACTTTTGGAGAAGCACGGATGATGACAACAACAGGAAACAGACATTCCTCAGAGGCGGCTTTAAAACCATTCTTTGTCACCACTGAAATGAATGCTCTCAAGTCTTCTCCAGTGAAATGTGCAGGATCTGTGAACTCTCCTCCTCTTGCCCTGGGCTCTGAGCTAGTGCCTTGCTTTATGCTCAGCCCTGTGTTCTGCCTGTACTTGTACCTAAGTCTAACAGTGCCTGGTTCTGAAGTAGCATTTTCTTGCCCCAAGTTGTTTTTTTCAGACAGCAACTGATGAAGAAACACTTGCAGCAGTCCAAAAGCACTTTTTAACTCAGAGCAAGCAAATAGCAGTGCTCAAAAGGACCTCCTGCCAATCCCCCAACCCTAACATGTAACTTTTTCCCTCTCTGGGTACATCTTTTCATTCCAGCCTCACAGGGCAACCTGAGCACTTCCAACCTCACTTCACCTCAGCTACAGTCATGAGCATTTCCTTCCTGCTACCAGACACATGGGGTCTGTCCAGCTCTTTGAAACAATTTGCCCTCAACTTTTTTTGCTTTTGCTCTACAGAATGAACAGGGAACCCAAGAAAGGCTGGGAGACAGGTTTGCATCTCCCCTGGAGTCTGACGGGAGCCACCTCATCAGCTTCCCTTCAGCTCCAGCTCGTCCAATTTTACATGCCAAGTGTGAGCACCCAGCAGAGCCTCCAAGCAACACCACGAGGGCAAACTGTCTCCAAAAGACAGCAAAAATGAAGCTCTTGCCCCTACCAACAGTGTTTTAACTCCTGACACCCATTCAGGCAGTCTCTCAAGTCTTCAAACACATCAGCTCTCTCCTGTATCTCCTTTCTCTGCGTCCATGCTCTGAGCATTTGGTTTGGCTCAGAGCCTGGGGACAATCAGCAGCTGCAGGGTTAACCAACGTTCAGAACAGACCTGCTGTTCCAAGGAAAGACAGGAGGTTGTGTGAAGCTGTTGGCTAATTAGGAGTGTTCCATCCCAGGAAGTAAGCAGCTTAGAAAATCAGCTTTCCTGGGACACGGTATTTGGTACTGCAAGGACAATACAGGATGTACAGCTGAGTTTGCAGAACTTTGTAGAACAAATATGCCAAATTATACACACTTCATATTAAACCACAGGATTTTTCTGACTTTCCAAGCCTGCTAAAAAGCATTAATAATGTGGAATTTTACAAATACAATTGCTTGAAATCTTAAGAACAAAGACATATGGTCAAATTCTTTGTTAGTGTTATTGTTAATACATACTAAATGCTGTGCATAATTCAAGTATGGCATGACACACCATGAGAATTTCACATGCTGTGAAGAATTCAATTGTCTTCTCATCTTCTGGACTATCATGAATATTTCACAGTTTCTCTACTATTTTAAATGTACAATTAAATACTTTAACCAGAAATTACTTCTTAAGTGCATTAGGCAATAAAGCACTCTAATACTGAAGATTTGCCTATTTCCACCATCTACTGAGTCTCCAAACATGACAAAAGCAAATCTAAAGTTGATCTCTGCAACTCCAAAATGTTTGTTCTAACTGCAAATACACTAAAGCACAGCTGCAAAGGAGTTTACAGGACATTGGAAGCACCAAGATTAGCTCGTGCACTGTATTTGGCACCTGTCTTTTCCCATAATTCTCAGCCACTGCTGCTCACACACAATCTCTGAGTATGTATCCTTCCTATCCACAGTTTATATATAAACATATATATATATACCAAAGAAATTAAGTTTTCTGGTTCCCTTAGAAAAGCTGTGATGTTTTACCAATGCCACACTTCCCTGTCTGCAGGCAAACACACAAAGGCCAGCAAAGAGGAGCAGGCTCAGAAAAAAATGCTTGGGATTTATGAGGTTTCATGGTATCTCTGTTGAAGCACTGACAGAACTAGTAGAAAAGATGTTGCAAGAACTGGCTGCAATTGGGATTACAATATAAAAATGTGTCCCATATAAATGGCACCACAGTTCCTGACAACTCATTTGGTTTAACATCAAGAATGATGGTTCAGAAATGAAGCTGGACAGTTGATAAGGAAAAATAAAAAAACCCAACAACATTAAATAGTGAACAAGCTCCTTTTAAAAGCCATCTTTCCTCATGCTGCTACCTTAGTAACACTAATCATAACACAATTTAATTAAGGAAGCAGAACACCTTCCTTTAATCCCATCTAAGAACAGATTATAAAGATACTTGTTCTCTCACGTAGATCTAAGTAGTTATAACAGATCTACACTAAAAGGACAACTGGCCTGAAATACAGGAGCTCCTACTGTAAGAACAATCCAGCAATTTTAAAGTACCTTGATTGAAGAACAAACAAATTTATGTTACCTCGAATTAGGTTTGATGACCTGAAAGATCTAAGCTACCACTCCCTAGAAAACAGTTCTTTGAAATCCAGTAAGCAGGGTGCCCCACTCTCAATCCTCTCCAATTATGTTCAAAAGTCAAGTCGAAGGAAACCTTCCATAATTTATTATGTAAATGTAAAAAAAGTGCTTGGAAAAAAGTGCTTGCATGAAAAACTGCTTACAGAGTGATTACATTTATCTTCTCTGGGTGGTTTTGTTTATTCAATATTTGATGTGAAGTGTCATACTCATTAAGAAAACCATTACTGAACACTTCAGAATATCCATAAAGGATCTAAGTGCTTTAAGTTAAATCAAATATGTAAGGAATCAAATATGAAGGATGTTAACCATAAAATAAAAGCTTTTTGTTTTTTACTCATTGATTTGGTAACATTTTTTTAATCACACAATGCATGTAAATATTTTAGGAGTAATGTTCTGCTTTTAGAATACTTATGAAACTTGCACATATTTTGCACAGTGTCACTGTACATCAGGAATTATTTCTAGACACAGAGTGAACAGCCTGGGCTTTGGTACTGCAGGAGTTGTCCCTGTGTGTCCTTCCAGGGGGAGCATCACAGGCCTGGGACCAGGAGTTACACTTACCAATGCCTGAAGCTTAGGACAGTGTATGGAAAGTTGTATCAATGTGCTGTCAGTTATCTGGGAATAAAAAAAAACCAAATATCAGCCATAAGCAACAGACAGCAGGAGAGACAACCCTCCAATAAGGTTGCCACCTCTACCAGATGAGGGTTCTGTTATTTCTGGAAAACAACTCATCACCTGTTACTCTCCAAGTACTTCCCTGTATAGAATTTCCCAATAATTATTTTTATTTCCTATCATAAACACAATACTATTTATAAAAACCAGAGAACATCTAGACGAAGGTGTTAATGTACTGCATTCTTACACTGGACATTCAATATTCCTTTTCATATTAAATCTCACCAAAACACACTCTTCCAAGTCCATCTTCTCCAGCTCATGGCAATTCTACAATAAACAAAAAATGAGCAGATAAACAAAAAAAATGAAATAAAACAACATATAGACATAAAATAATGCACAGGGCTTATAATATGGGACAGCACAGCTTGCAAGAGGAAACTGTGATCTAAATCCCTTCAAGTATTTGATCACCATCAAATGACAAAAAAAAACTGTTAAAAGAAATAAACAGATGAATTAACAAGCAATACCCCACCTCCCTCTGAAACACCTAAATTTCAGCCCTTCTCCTGCGAAGTGAAATGTCTCCTCCTTGTCCTGTAAGGTTTGAACAGGACACACCAGTGCTCAGCAGCCCTGCTTCCCTTCCCTCCTCACTCCAAACCCATGTCATTTACAGGCCATGCACTAAAGCCAGCTCATCTGCACACACATGAATCCAACTTCTGCATTCATCAGCTGCACCTAACTCATCTGGAATACACTTAAGCCTATGGCACATTTCTCTTGGTTCTCATATATTAGAAAGAAGCCTTAAAACCAAATTGCTTTGCCAATGAATGCTGAAAACATTAAAATGGGATTTACTGTAAGGGCAGAAGGAAGCTGCGTGTCACACCTACACAATTTTCTCAGAGCAACATTCTGAGAGACCCCCAGCAAGCTTTCAGAAGTGCTTTCAATATCTGATCATGACTAACTACAAGAAAAGGATGTAACCTTGTGACCTTGCAGCAGACCACACAGTGCCAAAGCTTGGCTCAATTCCCAATCTGCTTTTTCCAGGAATAGGAAAAA